>LBNU01023593.1:30206-48771 GCA_014162995.1 Artemisia annua
TTGGAGTGGATTTTATGGAAAACGTAATGAATGAGGAGGGTTTTTTGTCGCCACTTTTAGAGAGGAATTATTTAGGGTACCATTTAAGATGTTTTTTTAAGATGATAGGGGAAATGATAACAATAGCCCTAAGGGTTATGGTTAACAACAAACTCCACTTTTCTTGTTTCAAAATAATGCTAACATTAAGACATGACTAAAAACATTTGCCACCTTTTTCGGTTAGACAATTATCCCCTTTATTAATAGGCAGTCATTGCATTAAACTATGCGGCTGCAACTCTGCTGTGTAAAACTTTTATATTATCCTGGTGGTACATGAATAGAATATATATTAGCCCAATTCCCATTTTTGCTTATAAACCAAATGTTATCATTTCTCTCTAACTTCTGAAACTGTAAACTCAGAAGTCGAGAAAGGATCTCGTCAAGATGCTTGGAAAACGCTCGCAAAAGTTTTGGCACAGATGAAGATATCCTCTTGGTAATGTATTCTATCATTTCAATATCTATTATGTCAAGTACTCAAGTATAATGATATTCGACCTAATATGATTTGATTATAATTGCAGATACATCTGGAGAATATAAATACATGAAACACCAATCCCATGAATATTGTTTCAGCAATGGTTACAATTTTTTATTATCTATACTCATCCACTTATATATCATAGGAAAACTGACAATGTTGTCAGTCATTACTTGTTGAAAAGTAAGTACAAGTTTAGTTCAACAAACGTGTGTTAAAAAGCATGAAAGCAATAATGAATATGGTCAAAGATTATATTCGTATCTTAGTTAACCATCATGTGCGTTTTGGGTCAAAAACACACTTTAAAACCCATGCATGTCAAATTGTGTCTAAGATGATATTAATGTTAGTCGACAGTTGTTATGGGCCTTAATGTGCTTGGATCAAGCCCATTTCTAAAAGTCTAAATTGTATGAGAGAGTTATTTTGCGTACCACAAATCTCTCACATACCGAGCGATAAATTCTCACTTTTTCATATTAATTTGATCTAATGGCTATGATTAAAAGATAATTATTAAAAAAAAACCACTGCCATGGTAATTTTTGTAAAATTATTGCGCACACAAAATATATATCACTGACTCCACAATTATGAAGCAAGTTTACTCATTTTTGAAAAAATAAACAGATAAACAATCCTAAATATATAATCTCTCGAGAAGTTGACAGCGGTGATAAGTTTAGAAAAACATGGATGTTTGTAATATTGGTTTTCCTTTTAATGTGAAGAAAGCATGAATTGAAAATCAACACGTGTTTATTCTTTTCGCGTTTGATACATTTGGTTTTCTTGCACCTGAGGCGGTGGAACTACTCAACAGAGTCCAACGAGTTATGACCAGTAATGTTATGACACATAGATCAACGAATGTAGTTTTTAAAAGAGTTAGCTTTGCAATCCAAAAAAGGCAGGCGCAACAGTTGCTCGTTTGCCTTCAACTACAGTACTATTTAAATTATATTTTGATGAAATAAAAAATAATTTAAGTTCTTAAAAAAAAATTTGAAGAAGGAACATGCATGAGCAGCACCTAACCCTTGAATAATGAAAAATGTGGTCCAAAAACTGGCAAAAACTACGTGTGGAAAGATGGTAACTCTCTTGGTCATTTCAATGCATTGTAGGACCTGGACCACATGACAAGACGACATAAATCATCTACACATCCATACGATTAAATTTCTTTTAGTAAATTGCTTATTCAAATTTAGTACAGCAGACAAACATGAGGTGCTCGACAGGAACGGACCCAAGAATATAAGCCAAGGTTTTCAAGATCGGGATCTTATCCAAGATCGTTTTCGTCTTTGCAAGATCGTAATCGGAATCTAGATTCTGATCCTATTATAATATCATTTTCTTAATAGTTTTTGTAATATTATACAAATTTACAAATTGTTATATATCATAAACACAAAATTATATGAATGTTTCATCGAAATGTTGTCCTAAATTATGATTATGAAATATTTAATAAGATTAACAAGTTCTTTTTTAAATTCTACAAAAATAATCTAGAAATTTGCAGTTTTTTAGTTTGTTATCCCATAAAAGTAGGATCGGATCGGATTAGATCCAAGATCCTATGGTCAAGATCGAGATCCTATAAGATCTTAAGCTTTCAAAGATTCTATGTAAGATCCGTATCGTTTTTGCTTTGCAGTATCGTAAAATCGTAAGATATTAAGATCAGGATCGAGATCCTGACAACCATGATATAAGCCATCAGTTGGATGCATAAATTTTTTTTACGAGTAAAAAACAATAAAAATAAACTAAAAGATACGATTTCATCAAATTGACATAGAAATTAAGAAGACATGCATTTCTTTTGGCATATTAGTAACATAACTAAAAAAGACATGTGTCTTTGTGTGACACAAATTTTCAGGAACAAGTTCATTTCGGAGAAATTAGGATTTTTAACAAAAATTTACACTAAAACACAGACATTCATCGGGTCTCGTGAACATCTAGGAACCCCCTTAGGTCCGCCCCTGGTGGACGATCACGCTACGATCTCAAATAATTTTTTTATCCGGTTTGAGCTTGTGTAACAGTAATAAGTTTAAGCTCCGTGCAATAGTTGGTGATCAAAAAACTTAGACACCATAACGAAAAACAAGAAAAATGATGAGATAACTTATGTTACGTACCGGGCTTGGTCATTGTTGCTGATAAATATCTACAAACAAAATCCAATTTGTCTTTACAAACAAATGGACACCAGTGCTACCGCTATTGCGACTGTCTTAACCACAAAGCCATGCAACCGCGGCTCGCGGTTGGTGCTGCTGCCTTTACCATTCCAAGGCCACATAAACCCGATGCTTCAACTCGCAAATATACTTCACTCTAAAGGCTTTTCAATAACCATCCTCCATACTCGTTTCAACGCCCCTAATCCTACAAACTACCCTCAGTTCAGTTTTTTATCTATTCCTGGTGTAGCAGACGAGAACATCTCGGTCTCTAGCATCGAAAGCGTTTTAAATTTTCTCGAATACCTTAACGACAAGTGTTTTAATCCGATTAAGGAGTGTTTGTCACGGTTAATGTTGGAAGATGAGGGAGTTAAGTGTTTGATAACAGATGCTCAGTGGTTCTCAACTCAGAGTGTTGCGGACGAGTTGAAACTGCCTAGGATCGTTCATCGGACTAGTAGTGTCTCGACTTTTCTTTTGTTTGCTGCCTTTCCAGTCATACGTGACATGGGTTATTTTCGACGGTTTTCCGATCAAGGTATCATGAATAAAATTATGTCGGTATAACCTAATATAATGAATTATGTTGATATATCGTATTGTAATACGTGTTCTACATACTGTAATTGTTAGATAACATGCACTATGGTCTATGGATTAACCAAAAAGATCGAGTTTACAACAGTAATTATCAAGTAAAGGTCATCATTTTCGTGTGTTTTGAAGTGTACGAATATAACTAGGTCATTTACAATAATAGAATTTTACTATTTATCTGAATGATTCTCATATAGACATGTAGATTCCACGTGGTAAATTCAGACCGATTAGTCGTTAGGAACCTGAGCTTAAGGTACTATATATGTCTTAACCAAAAGTTTCATGTTGAAACTTTACTAGATACACATTCTCAACTATTAGGAAAAAAAAGGTTATAAACGGTAATAAATACTCGTTTATTCTGCGTACATACGATTCAAAATAGAAACTTACACTCCCAGGTAACGCGAACAAAAAAAACCCCATTCATTTGCACGTAAGTCGTACTCCCTCCGTCCAATATTAAGTGTCCACTTTCATAATGCACAAAGTTTTAGAAGATTCCACTAACTAAACTCTCCACCAATCAAATGTTAATATTACATACTAAAGTCTCATTTTATTGGTTGAAAGGTACAAGGGGACATTTAATTTGGGAAATCTAAAGATTCCATTGTGGACACTTAATATGGGACGGAATGGGACGGAGGGAGTATAAGACATGGTACTATTAACACTTAAATAAGTATTGCTGATTTATAGAGATTAAAATTATCTATTCTCAAATGACCATTCTGGTTCTTTATAAATTTAATTAATCGGATCCATTGAATATTGAGACAATAAGGTGATCGATTAAATAAGTTGACGTGGAGACATAGACTACCAACTATAATTCGAACTAATTTAATGTTCCAGAAATCTGGGACTTTGGGAGTTGACTAGCAAATAGCAACAACGATTTGTGTTTCATTGTAACTTTTCATTTTATATTACTTTTGCTCCTTGGCTTTTATAAGTTTTTGTTTGTTTAGGCCTATTTACATTAACGTAACGTTTTCTAATAATGAACACAAGCTAGCATTTACATTGATTTTCACCAGGAGTGACAGGACTATGGCATTACGTACAAATTATTTAACCAATACGTGAAATAAAAGTATAAGTATAATTCTGCTACGATGGCATATATACTTTTTCTCATTCTCTTATAGCTTAAGCATTTGATTTGTTACTTGTTACTTTGTTAGTGTACTTATCAACCATGCAAACACGATTTTTTAAATTTTCAACACTTTTAGAAACTCCATCCTTATTCTTTCCTTATTCAAAAGAACCGTACTAGAAAACTAAAGAATTTTTTTTCTACAAACTAACACATCGTTACATTATTCTATTTTCCCTTTTTCATTGTATGCTAGCATTCTTAGTTCTCTCACAAAGTTATGGGCATTTCTTTGCAGAATTGAAGTCAGAAGCGCTAGTTAAGGGGCTCGAGCCACTTAAGATTAAAGACTTGCCAAAGTTCCTCACTAGTGATCCCGAGGGTGCTTGCAAGTTGCTTGCACTCATGGTCCAAGGAACCAAGAAAGCACGAGCAGTAATATGGAACTCGTTCAAGGAGCTCGAAGAACTCGAATTAGCTACCCTTAACAAAGAATTCCCTAATCAACATTTTTTGATAGGACCCTTTCACAAGTACTTTCATGCATCGTCCAGTAGCCTCCTAGCACAAGACCAAACATCCATCTCATGGTTAGACAAACACCCACACAACTCTGTATTATACGTTAGTTTTGGCAGTCTAGCCAACATTAAGGAATCCGAGTTCTTGGAAATTGCATGGGGTTTGGCTAATAGCAAGCAACCGTTTTTATGGGTGGTTAGACCAGGGTCCATAAAAGGGTCAGAGTGGCTTGAAAAATTGCCTGATGGGTTCTTGGAGAGAATTGTAAAAGGGAGAGGGTATATTGTAACTCATTTTGTGGATTTGTTTTGTGAAACATTTTTTGTGGGTCTAGCACCCCTCATTGTAAAATGGGCTCCGCAACAAGAGGTATTAGCACATCCTTCGACGGGTGGTTTTTGGACGCATAATGGATGGAACTCCACGCTCGAGAGCATTTGTGAGGGGGTTCCCATGATTTGCTCACCTTCTTTTGGTGATCAACTCCCAAATGCAAGATATGTAAGTGACTTGTGGAAGATTGGGACGGTATTGGAAAATGGGTTTGAAAGGGGAGAGATTGAAGGTGCAATAAAGAGAGTAATGGTGGATAAAGAAGGAACAGAAATGAAAAATAGAGTCATGAATTTGAAGGGGACAGTAGACAATTGCCTTAAGAAAGGTGGTTCCTCATATTCATCACTTGGAGATTTGGTGGATTTCATTTTATCATTCAACTGATAAACACTTAAAATCTATAACAATGAATATTATTATAGTGATATAAATAAGAAGCTAATTAGTATTCAGACTGTAAAACATTGCTATGTTCATGCAGCCATGCAGGGGCGAAGGGAGTAGGGAGAGAGGTGGGTGATGGGCCTCCCTTTGCTTTGCGTAAATAAAAAAGAAAGACATTGTAAAAACAGGGGATAAGGATCCTCTCAAGTTGTAAGTACAACTTGAGTCAAGTTAGGGCATTATGAGCCATTGGATTTGATCCAGTAGCTCAAATCAAAAGAAATCTAATGGCTTAAATCAAAAGAACTTCTTCTTTTGATTTGAGCCATTGGATCAAATCCAATGGTTCATAATGGCCCAACTTGAGTCAAGTAACTTGAGAGGATCTCATCCCAAAAATAGGAAGTGATTAGTACATTTCAAATTTTTTATTGAGACATTTTCGGTACAACTAGTTAAAAAAAATGTATAAACTCTACAACTTTTTAAAGCAAATCTTAGAGTGTCTCCATTAAAGAATTGAGTGTACAAATCATTTTAATGTAAAAAAGCATAAATTCTATAATCACAACTTGCAAGTTAAATACCTCAATTTTATGTAAAATTCCGTATTTATATTTCAGTACATTTTTGGTTCTCATTTTATTTCGTCTTAAATGTGATGCTAGATTAATTAGCCACCTTATATAAAATTCAACGGTCTTGTTTATGTTTTTTCAAAATTTATCATTTTGAATACTAAATTAGCACATCATGTTATTTAACACCGTATGTTATAGTTTTGAGTTAACTACATTTTTGGTCCTCATGGTTTACCGGGTATTACGGTTTTGGTCCAATAGTTTAAAATGTAACGGATCCAGTCCAAGATCCGACGACCCGTAACACTTTTGGTCCAATAGTTTTTAAAAAAACGTGATATGACTAAAATACCCTCGAATTTACGCACAAAATTTGCACCATTCATCCCTGAGCTAACGGCCGTCAGTTCTGTTAGTTATCATGTGGCAACGTTAGTCCATTTAGCCAATAATCATTTGCATCTTTAGTCCTTTATACATTTTTGTCCGTTTTTCTTACGTTTTTTTCCGTTTTATACGTTTTCGTCCGTTTTTAGTCGTTTTCGTCCGTTTTTCTTACGTTTTCATACGCTTTTGTCCGTTTTAATATGTTTTAATCCGTTTTTGTCCATTTTTCTTACGTTTTCATTCGGTTTTGTCCGTTTTTATACGTTTTCATTCACTTTTATTTGTTTTCGTCCGTTTTTCTTACGTTTTCAAACTTTTTTGTCCGTTTTAATACGTTTTAAACCGTTTTTATACGTTTCTGTTCGTTTTTCTTCTGTTTTTTTTTCTTTTTTATACTTTTTTTTTCTTTTTTNTTTTTCAATTTTTTTTCTAAAATATTTTTTTCAAAATTTTTAAGAAAAAAAAATTTAGAATTTTTTTTAGCGAAAATTTTTTTTGAAATTTTTTTCAAAAATATTTTTTTGAAATACTTTTTTCTAAAATTATTTTCGAAAAAAAAAATTTAGAAAAAAAAGTTTTTGAAATTTTTTTGGAAACCTTTTTTAGCGAAAATATTTTTTTGAATTTTTTTTCAATTTTTTTTTGAATTTCTTTTTCTAAAAATTTTTCGATTTTTTTTTTTAAATTGAAAAAAATAAGTTTTTGAAAGTAACAGAACTGACGGCCGTTAGCTCAGGGATGAATAGTGCAAATTCTGTGCGTAACAGTGAGGGTATTTTAGTCATATCATTTTTTTAACTAGTCAAACCTATGGTCAACGAAAATTGGACCAAAAGTGTTACGGGTCAGCGGGTTCTGGATTATATCCGTTACATTTTAAACTATTGGACCAAAACCGTTATACCCGGTAAACCACGAGGACCAAAAATGTAGTTAACTCTATAGTTTTTATATGAATAAAAATCTCAATATTATTACCTTTTGGTACATATGCTGATTGATAAACTTAATGAGGCTTAGATTTGCTAATTAATTTCTTTGTGTAATTATCTTTAAGTAAAATAGACAATCAATAGGGAAAGTTTACTCATTTTAGCAAAAATAAATAGATAAGCAATCCCAAACACTCTTTCAAGAAGTCGGCAGAGTTGATAAGTTTAGAGAATAAGGATGTTTGTAATTTTTTTTTAATTTTTTTTATATATATATTTTTTTAATGTGAAGAAAGAGCATGCACTAACACCTAACGCTTAAATAATGAAAAGGTTGTGTTATGGGTACACTTCTAGTGTATGTGTGTGTATATATATATATATATATATATATATATATATATATATATATATATATAGTATAGGCCGCTCTAGTATCAAACCCTATACTACTACCGGGCTCGCCCTACAGTAATACCTAGCATCGACTAACAACTATATAGCCCGCATACCTACCTATCATATATATAAACTATATATATGCTACGCCGCGCTACCGCTCTATACCCTACACCTTACTCTTCTATCCATGTCTTTGTTATTAACCCTTTGAGTCTAGATCAGACCATACCATTCTTATTTTTTCACTGCTTTTCTGCCGCATTTTTGGACTTTTATTCTCTTTCAACAGATTTCCAGATCTAACTAGCTTACTGATACACTTCCTCAAAGTTTTTTCCGACACATGTTTGCTGACCTCCGCTTCATAACAGCGACAACGAGAACTCTGTATGGTCGCGCTGTCTCTTTTTGTATTTTACCACTTTTGACTTATCAAACTTTATATTTTTTATTTAAGTTCTATTATTTCGCAGTTTTATAATTAAAATAAAGAATCTCGTAACAATGTTTTCAAAACAAAACTCATCATTTTTATAAAAAATAATTTGAAGACATATAATTAAGGTAAGTACGTTTAATAAAGTATGTATAAATATCAAGTGAGTTTATATATGAAAATGATTCTTAATTAAAATAACTTTAAACATCGGTTATGGAGTTTTTGTTAAAAATTTTTTAAAATAAAAAATTTATAAAAATAATAAAAAAATAAAAATAAAAAATAAGATAAAATGTAAGAAAAAATAAAAAATTGAAAAATAAAAAGATTAGGGTGGGGTTTGCTTATCACTTTACGGGACAAAACCATATGTGGAAACATGGTGACTCTCTTGATCATGTCGATGCATAACGACCCTGAACACATCAGTTGTGACAAGACGACATAAATCATCTACATATCTATATGATTAAATTTCTTTTTCAAATTTTGGACAGTAGACAAATATGAAGTGGTCGACACAGGCGAACTCAAGACTCTAGGTCATCAGGTGTATAAATTTTTTTTACGAGTATGAAAAAAATAAAAATAAAAACTACTAAAAGGTATGATTTCATTAAAACTGATTTACAAATTTAAAAGATATGTATTTCTTTTGACATATTAGTAAACTAACTAAACAAGACATGCATATATTTGTGTGATACAAAATTTCAAAAAATAGGTTTATTTCGGATAAATTTAGATTTTGAACGAAAATTTACATTAGAACACAAAAACCTATCGGGTTCTCGTGAACATCTGGGAACTCCCATAGGTCTGCCCCTGGCGGTCGATCACGCCACCATCTCAAACAATTTTGTTATCCGGTTTAAGTTCGTGTAGCGGTAATAAGTTTAATTAAGCCCTTCGCATTAGTTGGTGATCGAAAGACATGCAAACAATCACCAAAAAAAAATAATAAATAAAAAAAAAAAAAAAAATCAAAATCTAGGTCTAAACAAACGTGATGATTATATAAGTACAGTAATAAACACAAATTAAGATATCAAATGTTTTTGATCAGATTTCCCAATCGTTATTCCTTATATATTTGTACTTTACATGAAATATTAACCAAAATGCCTCTATAAAATGATGAGATAACTTATATATGTTACGTACGGGGCTTGGTCATTGTTGCTGATAAATAAGAGAGTCCAATTTATCTTTACAAACAAATGGACACCAGTGATACCACAAAGCCATGCAACCGCGGCTGGCCGTTGGTGCTGCTGCCGTTACCACTCCAAGGGCACATAAACCCGATGCTTCAACTCGCAAATATACTTCACTCTAAAGGCTTTTCAATAACCATCCTCCATACTCGTTTCAACGCCCCTAATCCTACAAACTACCCTCACCTCAGTTTTTTATCCATTCCTGGTGTAGTAGTAGACGGTAACATCTCGGTCTCTAGCATCGTAGGCATTTTGAATTTTATCGAATACCTTAACGACAAGTGTTTTAATCCGATTAAGGAGTACGTGTTTGTCACGGTTAATGTTGGAAGAAGAGGGAGTTAAGTGTTTTATAACTGATGCTCAGTGGTTCTCCACTCAGAGTGTTGCGGATGAGTTGAAACTGCCTAGGATCGTTCATCGGACTAGTAGTGTCTCGTCTTTTCTTTTGTTTGCTGCCTTTCCAGTCATACGTGACATGGGTTATTTTCGAAGGTATTCCGATGAAGGTATAAATTATGTCTGTATAACCTTATATATTTATATATCGTATTATCATACGTGTTCTACGTACTGTATAACACTTTGGATATATACACCAAAAAGGCAAAAACAGTTTACAACAATAATTATCAAGTAAAGGTCATCATTTTCGTGTGTTTTGAAATGTACTAATATATTAAGGTCATTTACCATAATAAAATTCTACTCTATTTATCTACTTGATATCTACATTAATAACGTCTTCTAATGGACAAGCATTTGCATTTATTTTCACTAGGAATGACAGGAATTGCGTACAAATAATTTAAAACCAATACGCGAAATTAAAGTATAAGCTTCATTCTGCTACGATTGCATATATACTTTTATTTTCATTCTCTTATAGCTTAAGCATTTGATTTGTTACTTAGTGTTAAGTGTTAACCATGCAAACACGATACTTTCAACACTTTTAGAAAAACTAGGACTCCTCTTTCCTTATTCAAAAAGAAACCGTACTATAAAACTAAAGAAAATTTACCATATTTTTTTTTCTCATTGTTTGCTAGCATTCTTTGTTCTCTCACAAAGTTATGAGCATTTCTTTGCAGAAATGAAGTCGGAAGCGCTAGTTAAGGGGTTCGAGCCACTTAAGATTAAAGACTTGCCGAAGTTCCTCACTAGTGATCCCGAGGGTGTTTGCAAGTTGCTTGCACTCATGGCCCAAGGAACCAAGAAAGCAAGAGCAACAATATGGAACTCGTTCAAGGAGCTCGAAGAACTCGAATTAGCTACCCTTAACAAAGAATTCCATAAACAACATTTTTTTGATAGGACCGTTTCACAAGTACTTTCATGCATCGTCGAGTAGCCTCCTAGCACAAGACCAAACATCCATCTCATGGTTAGACAAACACCCACACAACTCTGTATTATACGTTAGTTTTGGCAGTCTAGCCAGCATTGAGGAACCTGAGTTCTTGGAAATTGCATGGGGTTTGGCTAATAGCAAGCAACCGTTTTTATGGGTAGTTAGACCAGGGTCCATAAAAGGGTCAGAGTGGCTTGAAACATTGCCAGATGGGTTCTTGGAGAGAAATGTAGAACGGAGAGGGTATATTGTGAAATGGGCTCCACAACAAGAGGTATTAGCACATCCTTCGACGGGTGGTTTTTGGACGCATAATGGATGGAACTCCACGCTCGAGAGCATTTGCGAGGGGGTTCCCATGATTTGCTCACCTTCTTTTGGTGATCAATTCCCAAATGCAAGATACGTAAGTGATTTGTGGAAGATTGGGACGGTATTGGAAAATGGGTTTGAAAGGGGAGAGATTGAAGGTGCAGTAAAGAGAGTAATGGTGGATAAAGAAGGAACAGAAATGAGAAATAGAGTCATGAATTTGAAGGGAAAAGTAGACAAGCCTTAAGAAAGGTGGTTCCTCATACTCATCACTTGAAGATTTGGTGGATTACATTTTGTCATTCAACTGATAAACACTTAAAATCTATAACAATGAATGTTATTATAGTGATATAAATAAGAAGGTAATGTTAGAAGTTATGTTAATTCGAATTGTTATTCAATATTTTGTTAAGAGTCAATAATTGTAGTGGAGATTTAGTCGTTGATATGGCCTCTAATATTTCTATGTTTTTCAGCATAGTGGGTCAAGCGTAGTTGAGTATTTTTAGCACTCTTTGGTTTACTATCCGTTGTACTTCGGCCTAAGAGGTCTTGCTTCTTCGGCCTAAGAGGTCTTGCTTATGCTAATAAATCTTATCTGTTGATCAGCAATAACAACTTGTTTACACCATTCTTTACTTTTTATTCCAACAGGTAATTAGTATTCAGATTGTAAAACATTGCTATGTTCATGTATTAAAGTGTGGCTTTTTAGAACAAAGAACAAACATAAAAAACACAACCGAAAGAATGATAGGTAGTCATTTTGTTCAGATCCAACCCACAAATTTAACACCCCTAATGTTAGGGTTACAAACGACCTTGTGCATACAATGTTATAAAACCAGACTATTCTAGTGCTATGTTAGTTGAAAAATATAAAACATTTAAAAAAAAAGAAAGAAAAAAAAAGAAAAGAAAAAGAATTATAGGTCTTTCCATGTCAGTACAGTTAACTCTTTAAAGAACATATAACAAAACTCTTGCATCGATCGTAGCATGTGTGCAGTTAAGATGCTCAAACATACTTTTGACTTGGTATAATTGTATATATGACACAACGTTATATTTACAAAGTAGACGAGAGGTTATGACACAATGTCACAAGCCTTCAAGTCCTCCGATATTGCCCAAAAGTCCGAGGATCAAAATCCACAACCTTAGAAGCTCCAATCTTTGAATGAAGCCCACGACTCTTGGTGGCTAATAATCGGGCACTTCTTGTTTCACTAACCACGACATCACTTTTTGTATCACTAACCACAACATCACTTCTCGTATGATCACTAACCACAACATCACTAGCCATTTCTTGGTCAGGAATATTCTTTAAGTCACTAGGTGGCAAGAAACAGTCCATCGAAAGACCCTTTATGTTAAAATCCAACTCTTCAATTGACCAAGTCTCTTCCATTTTTGTTCGTGAATGGTTGTCTGACTTCTCACCGGACCTAAACAAAGAAACAGTTGTTCGGCCACCATGAGCGATATTGATACCTTCAACAGTTTGGTAATCTTGGATGTGTGATTCCATGGTTGTTTCCCAAAACACATTGTCACTTCCAAGGGCTTTGATTCTAATTAGATGTGAATCTTTAAGATGATGCAAAAGGCCTGTTTTTTGACTAAAATATCCCCAAATAGTGTGGTTGATAATTTCCACGTTGTTGCTACTTCTTTGTTTAAGAGATGTAGGCTCTGCTTCAAGCTTTAACACAAAGCAATCTTCTCCGTTGATGTTCTTTTCTCCGGTACAAATAGAGTTCGTAAACAAATTGGCGGTCGCTTTTGGATCAAGACCCTGGAATTGTTCAAAAATAGTATTAGCTTCAAGTTTTAACTGTACAAGATTCATACTACATGTACACTAAATATTTGTTATAGAAGACGTTGTGTAAGTCTCGTTTAAGATGATATATATTATGTATAGTTCGTTATTACACCGTTAACAACGTTAATGAATTTAAACAAATGCAATATTAATTAATGTAGTATATGTTGTAAATGGAAAATGGATAGCACATCGGTTTGTAAGGTGATGTAAACATAAAGTCAAACTATACCTGCCCGATTTCATTTTAGTTTGGTGCATCACCCACACCCAATTTCGATGGTAGATATCACCCAATTAAACAACTTTTGCTTCACTTTAAAATAATCAAACTAAATTTATAAGCATTGTATTTTGACTTGCTACCTATCTTTTAACAAAATGTTTCCAAGTTAATATCCTTATTATTAAGTATATATATCAAATTATTGTTAAGACAATAACACACATATGACGATTCTTAGAGACTAAAAATGTCCTAATACATCATGTAAGCCATTAAATTGTTACAAATAGATTATTATAAACTGTAATAGTCTACATACGTGATTGTAATTTATTTTATTTAAGTTGTAATAATCAAAATACAGGATAATATATACCTGTAGAGAACGACGAAGAGGTCTAGGGGGTCCTCGGGACGCATGGGAATTGTGCCATGGAGTCTGTCTCCATGCCACCTTCCCATCGCTCCCCGCACTGATCTTGCAACCAGAAACCACTAATTCTAAAGACCAAAGGTCCGGCCTCTTTTGCCACAACACAAAACCACCCATTTCGCCACAACCATTTTTCACACTTTTGATCTTCATGACACTGCCACCAAGACTCAAACCGTTACAATTCATGTTTATTCCATCTCCCGCTATAAATTCTGAAGCCACCATCTTCACCTTGCCTATCGCAAACATACTATCAACTGAATTCAAAGCCCTTTCTCCTCCTGTTGCCGCTATATATTGTTGAACAATATATTTTGCCATTGACGCTTCCTATAAACACATTATATAACACATCAACTATGCAAGCTAATAGTGTTTAGGATTGTTCATTAAAAGTGATAATGTGTTTAATTAATTGTCTTGATACATATATACTCCGAACAACCTACACCTTTTTTACTACACAAACTCTACTCTACGTTTTTCTTAATCAACCTATTTTTCGTATCAAGACTTGTCCTAGAAGTTTTTAATTAGCTGGCTACATAGGTACCATTAAGCTGCAAGCCCGTTGGCTTGGAGTCGCATATTACAAATGGTCTATGTTATTATTTCAAAAGACATATTATAGTATTATTACAATCTTACCATGTTCTTATCATTGATGTTTGTGTTGACTGCGTTGTTGGGGTGTCCAGGGGAGATAGGAAGAGGTATAAGGGGAGCTCCAACGACGCCAAGCAAGAGCTGAATTTCGGCATTCCTGCCATTATATTCAGTCGAATGAGGCTTCATGGTGCGCCATGGCAACGCGTCGTTTCCTGCAATAAAACTTTCCTCCGGTATAGGAACTTCAAGCACGGTATCGAGAGCATCTTCATTGTCCAAATTTGGACACAAGGTCCTCATTGTTTTAGAGGGAGGATTTAGGAAGGTAGAGAGAAAGAGGTGTTATCTAAGTTTTCAAAAAGAAGTTGATGCAATATTAAATGGTGTGAGTGACTTTGCTGTAAGGTGAGGGGGCACAAGAATTGAAAATGAAATAATAACTGACGAATGTCGACTGTTTTCCTAACGTCAAAACTCTTGGTCATGTGTCGTGTCCGCACGCTCATATATGGATCCCTTCTAAAGAAATAAAATTTATTAAAACTAAAATGGATAAAATTGGGATTATAGTTTTAGGTTCCACTATTAAGTGATAACGATTCCTATTTATGTTATCATAATTCACGTATATATTTAAACTTTTAAATTTAACCAAGTTTTGTGATGTTAGTGCTCGATTTTGGTAACGCATAGCTGCATATTATTTGTCATTGGTAACTTATATTAGTTATGAACATGTATATGTATCGACCCCTCCTTGATGTCGTTTTTACAAAGTGGTGTCGTTTGTTAATTTTCATAAGTATGCAATTCATGTACGATAGTTTGTGGTGATGTGTATCATAGTGTCAAAAGTGAAGGACAATACGCACTAGAAGTAATGTCTATGATTATAATTTGCTTGAAGACTTGGTAGAATAGTCAATGTTAACATGTTATCCACCCCATGGGCAAAATCCAGCCACAAAGGAGCTAACAACGTTAGAGAAACTCACAATGGGACAACTGAATTATTGGCACAACATATGTCAAGTGGATTTACTATGATGTGTGCACCTGACGCGTTGCGGCGTAGTAGAGGATTTGTAGTCTTGCAGACACAAACATTGTTGTTGCTGACCCTAAGCAATTTGATCTTGCATAGATTTCATTTGCATCAGTTTACTCTTTAACAACATCAAACAACATCGATCACCATAACCCTAAATTGGTGAAAACCGCCAGGACTCGCAACGGGTTCTTTTTACTCTGTCCAAGAAACATGATTCGTTCATTCTTCGACAAGCACTCACTCAAAACTCCTAATTACTCTCGCTAGTGACTACTAAGTAGGTGCTCAACCATTAGGTTAGGGTTTTGATTATGTGAATTATTTTCTAAGTCAGTCATGTTATATTATAGATAGACATACAATCTTTTATGTATCACAATCAATAATATATCTATTTGCTATTCTAACATGATAGTATGAGCAAGTCTCATCGCAATACTTACTCAGCCACAACCATAAGCCGTTGTCCCTATACTATCCTATTGAATCCTAGTAGCCAGCATTTATATTAAAAAAAAAAAAATGATGAAATTTTCGACAAAAACCCTATTGCATATTGTTCTGACCATAACTTTTTAATCATTTAGAGTTAACTAACTTCGTCAATGCCAATCTCTTCGTTTTTGAACTCTGCACGAAACCCAACCAAGATCACCTCCGTCGGCCACTTGCCAACTGACAAAAAAGAGGGGTTTACACTTTGCTTTTATTGTTTTTGTTGTTGCATTATGACTACTAATCTCTGCTTGTTGTCGGACGTCTTCATCAACAAATTTGATATTTCTTTCGCTACTACATTTATTTGATTTTGTTGTTGCTTGAAAAATTGTTTCTGTTTGCTGCCGGATTTTTTTGTTAATAAATTATTGCTTTATTGCTATAATTTTTTTTTTATTTTTTTATTTTTTTACTACACTAGTATTAGCTGTCAATTTTGTCGTTCGGACTGCAGTGGAGTATTAGGCAATAGATACTGCGTTAGGCTAATTGTGTATTTGTGGTCATTAAATGATAGATATAGCAAAAACCCGATTCTATGTTTGATAAGGTTTCATGCTATGTGTCTCGAAGATATACTTTGCTTAATAAAACGATATACTTACGAAGTTTTCATCATTCAACGACACTTTCATATTCTTATTTACACCCCATTTCGNACGAAACCCAACCAAGATCACCTCCGTCGGCCACTTGCCAACTGACAAAAAAAAAAGGGGTTTACACTTTGCTTTTATTGTTTTTGTTGTTGCATTATGACTACTAATCTCTGCTTGTTGTCGGACGTCTTCATCAACAAATTTGATATTTCTTTCGCTACTACATTTATTTGATTTTGTTGTTGCTTGAAAAATTGTTTCCTTTTGCTGCCGAATTTTTTTGTTAATAAATTATTGCTTTATTGCTATAATTTTTTTTACTACACTAGTATTAGCTGTCAATTTTGTCGTTCGGACTGCAGTGGAGTATTAGGCAATAGATACTGCGTTAGGCTAATTGTGTATTTGTGTTCATTAAATGATAGATATAGCAAAAACCCGATTCTATGTTTGATAAGGTTTCATGCTATGTGTCTCGAAGATATACTTTGCTTAATAAAACTATATACTTACGAGGTTTTCATCATTCAACGACACTTTCATATTCTTATTTACACCCCATTTCGGGCTTTCACACACCCACCCCCCCCAATGTACCAACTGTTACTAGGCTGATCGTCAACTAGCTAGTAATGTTTTTATCTAGTTAACTGGACACTCGGGGTGCAACATATATAGTTATATACTATTGTTCCACTTACTTTACAACACTTGCAATGCTTTTCTATAAACCATTTTCCCCTATTTAGTCTACTCCCATTTCAGTCAATGCTATTATATAGATAGTTAGTTACCAAATATTATTTGTTAATTGTATATATTAAACAAAATTATTTGTTAATTGTATATATTTATATGGTTAACTAAAGTTTAACTATTATATAGATAGTTAGTTACCCAAATATTATATGTTAATTGTATATATTTATATGTTTAAATAAAAGATACCAAATTGTTGGTGCCCAACTGCCCATCAATTTACACAACAAAATGTGTGGATTATATATCCTTTTAACATTAGTATACTCCTTAGTAGCCACTTAATCAAATATTTGAATAGATGCATGCTATACACTTGTACAATAAATAATTGTTGCGTTTTAATGTCTTAAAATATAACTAACCTATACTTTTGTTAATGGAATAATTGTTATTAATTAAGCAAACAATCTTAATCAATAACTAATGGGTAATTACTAATTAGGAATCGCCGGCGACAGCAACTTATTAAAAGTGGTGAAGCGGCCATCGACATTTGCATGTTAAGTTTGTGGAGTTTTGCACCGGATATATATTTGGCGGTTTGTAGATTATAGTGGTGACACATGTTGAAGTTGGAAATTGGATTCATTATTTTGCTTTAAGAAATAACTTAATCATGTTATGCACGTTCTATCTTTCATTAGATTTTGGTGGGCCAAAGTAAATAGATTACTACTTCTTTGCTTGATTTAATGAAATATCCTAGACAATTTACGGTTAGGCGACATATATATCTAACGAGCGGGGTAACCCGCGCGTTGTCGCGAGAGTGTTTTACGACATGTTAGTTATATATATATATATATATATATATATATATATATATATATATATATATATATATATATATATATATATATATATATATATAGACTTTGGATCAAATGAGAAGAAATTTTAAAATGAGAAGGATGAGAAATAACTATAACCACACATTAGAGATGCATCGACTTCAATTAGATGCATCCATATTCTTTTAGATGCATCCTAATATATTTTCTAGCTAAAAATATGGTGGTTGATATTTTGTGTGAAAACAGCATAAAAGAACATATAATATATATTAATATATATATTTATAATATATATAATAGTAGTATATTATATATATTATAATTGGGGGGGCATTTTATTTTCAGATACCCTGTTAAATGCGGGAACTGCGAAAACTCAATTTTTGCCATTAGAAAACATGCCATGTTCATAATAAATACATGTATGGTTTTCTTACATA
>LBNU01023593.1:80057-93919 GCA_014162995.1 Artemisia annua
ACAATTAACTATTTAATATAACATAGGTCAATCGGTTAGTTTCGGTATTTACCCCATAGTCCCAAATAGTTTAGAATAGTCCAATAAGTTTTATAAGAAAATCTCAAGTTAATAATTCTAATATGAAAGGTTTTAAGGATTAAATAAAACTATTCATTTTGAATTCTTTGTCGGGTTTTATAAAAATAATCTTAAAAAGATTTAGAAATAAAATGTAAGTTTGGAAATAAAAATGTAAGTTTAGAAAAGCTTATAAATTTCGGCATGACGCATCCATTTATATAACATTTCCAAGTCAATAGACTTTAAATAAATTCAATTCTCCAAAACGATATTTCCCGACAATTTATTAGAAAACTATAAAGTGTATTCGTTGATTATTAGACATTATTTACTTATTGTGTATTCGTTGCGAATCAAATATATTAAATTCGTTACTTATTGTGTATTCGTTGCGAATCAAATAGTTCAATATATTAAGAGATTTTCGAATAGTCCAAGTAAAATCAATATTTAATCCATTATGTATTATACGATCTCAAGTGTCAAGTCCCAAAAGCTTTATAACACCCCGAAAATCGAAATGAAGCAGCGGAAGTCTAATCGGGATATTACATCTCAGTATCATAGTCATAATCATAGAAAACAACTTAAAAGAGTTGTTTTGGAAAATTTGTTATCATTCTTAATCATAAATTCAAAGTAAACGATACAAATCTCAATATGTTTTAGAAATACATGAAGAAATTGCTTTTAAAAGGATGATAACATTTTTAGGGTGATATTCAATATGATGCCTTGCTCCACTCCGTGCCATAAGCTGTTTAGTTGCCTGAGATAAAACATGCTAAAAAAGTCAACACAAAGATTGAGCGAATCCATAGTGTTTAAGTTATAACAGTTTGAACACAAGTCAAATAGTAGAAAAACAATAGCATCGTAGCGTAGTATATTGCTCTAAGCCTCATGACACGCAAACGTTAACATCGGGTGATATCATAAATGATATAAATAGCCCACATCATGAAATGATGTAGGTGATTGTGCCCTCGTCGTAGGAGTTTGCCAAATTCCTATTTATATTCAAACAAAGTGCATTCGGTTACCATTTCAGGCTAACTTCAAATGGGGCGTCAACTGCCAATAGATCTATTCACTATGTTCGCGTTCACTCGCAAGTGACTAATGGTTCATGATATGAGGGACTTTTGGCAATAGCGGTAACTTAGGCAATATCAATCAGGATAGCATACAGAAAATNTAGTTTTGATCTGGTAAGTTTGTAAATGATATTTTTGAAGGGGCGTGAGCGAGATAAAACCGACATAAAATTATTGGTCTCCGAAGAGTTGATTATTTATTTTTATGCCATAATAATTCGGGGTCAGTACGTGCGTGGTTTCCGAAATTTAGTGATAAGGGCTTTATCACCTTTTGTTGCTCAAGAGTATAAGTCGTAAGTAATTTATGCAGGGAGGTAAAATATGAGATCAAGAAAGTAGTCTAAATTAACATTAAATTTAAATAAATTCTAGTTTACATTGCTTAAACATTTGGAAAAAGTGCGGGGGCTACAGTTCTATCCCACAGTAAAATGTAAAAGTGAGAATGTGAGTTCCAAGTATGGCATATATATTTTTTTTTTCGAAAAGCAATATATTAAAGAAAACACTTCGAAACATACAACAACAAATAAAGACCCATAATGGGACATCACCCCATTTGATAACACCAACAACAGCTACAACTCAAAAAGGATACCAAAGACTAAAGCACTTCCTCCACCAATGGGGACCTACCTCGGTTTACACATGAGGTATGTGCAGCACCTTAAGTAAAATAAAAGGAATCACCCAAATAGGCAGTCTCCTCAAACAGCAAAAACAAACACCCTAAACCTTATAGCAGCAAGAAAACATCAGCAACTATTACAAAAACCTTCACGCCAACTTCTGTCAGTCACAGTACCCCACTCGTACGACCTCCCTTTAAACACAAACAAGCTATTCAACCAAACACCCTTAACATAATGCTGCCTAACGCGAACCCTACGATCAGACTCCACCTCGCTAAAAATATTGATAAAAAACCAGCACCCGAGACAACAGCTAACCCAAACAGCCCGAAAACATGAAAACTGAAATGTTAAAACCATGAAACCGTGTATTTAAATCGAGAAGGGCGATGTTGAAACTTAAGACCTTGATAGATCTTAGAGCCTGTGGATCGTTAGTAATGTCTATGTAATCACAAACACACTAATAGAGAATCTCTGCAACTTGTATTCTATAGCGGAATTTCAAATACAAGAGCTACACAAAATACTAAGAATACTTTGATCCTCTATGGATCGTTTATTAAGCACAAATATTGTTTTCTTTACACGTACATAATGCATTAGCCAAGGGTTCCTTTTATACTACAAGAAACCCTAAACCCTTTTACAAGAAACGAATAATGTTAAAACTATGACAGATATCCTACATATCTTGTCTTAAAATAACTAAACTCTATCTGTTCTAAAGCTACGGATACACTATATCCGCAGGAACACTTTATCCGCAGGAACACTTCCCATCAGCAGGAACCACTATAACTATCCGCAGGAACCTGTCAGTAGCATTCTTCAGCAGTAACTTCTAGAATTCCCAACAGGCGAACCTTTACACCAATCGACCTAGTTGATATTAATCTTTTTTGATCTGCGCATAATCCAAAAGAAAGACATAAACTGAATCTCATAGAAGATATCATCAACCGCCATATGTTTAGACTGAAAAATCTTTGCATTACGCGCTTTCCAAATCAGATACAATGCACTCCAAATCACTGCTTGCCACACGGTCTTCAATTTAGATGGCGCCGAATTATCCGCAGATAAGATGTCACATATAGATAAACCATTAAAGCAACCCAAATTCCACCACAAGAAGATCTTAGACCAAACAACAGACGCATTCCCACATCGAACAAAAATGTGATCAGTTGTTTCAATCGCATCCTCACACCACGGGCACAAAGTTGAATGGAGGTCCACACCAATATGATCAAGAAGGGACCTCACCGGGATTCTACCACATTTTAATCTCCATATAAATACGTTTACCTTGCGAGGCACAATCTTACACCACAAAGTTTCTTCAACACGATCACCCGAATTAAGAACTGTATCATCGATTATCTTTTTGAGACCTTTAACCGAAAAAATTCTATCATCAGCAAGCAACCACCTCCAAGAATCCACATGTTCACGAACCATAGCTATATCCCTCAGCAGACTAACTAACTTCTCAAACTCTCCGCCTGACCTCCCTCTATGAACACCTACCCAATCCCATTCCCATCTCCACCCATCACTACTCCATTCACCATGGTTCCTAACCGAAACATCTTCATCACCCTCAAACCTAAACAACCTTTGGAACCTATCACACAATTTGAAATCACCAACCCATATATCCTTACAAAACCGAGTCTTCTCACCATTTCCCAACTCCCTCCAAAAGACGAGGTAAAATTTACCCCTATTCTATCTATTTCTTTACCCACCCGAATCACATTACCCCAAGCACCCCTATTAGCTACACGAGATATGTCTCCCACTTCAGGCAAACCTCCCGACTCATCATAAATACTTTTTACCACTCGAACCCAAAAAGCATTCCTTTCCACTCGAAACCGCCACCACCATTTACCCAATAACCCCCAATTGGCAGCCCTAAGACTCCCAACATTAAGGACCCCGCACTCAAAGTTCGACAACACTTTCTTCCATTTTACCCATGCCATTTTACGAGTATCAAAACCCCCCACCCCAGAATAAATTTTTCCTCACTCTCTCAAGAATATTAATCACACTAGTTGGGGCACGGAACAAGGAAAAATAGTACAACGAAAGGCTACCAAGAACTAACCGAACCAAGGTTAGACGACCCCCGAAAGAAATCGATCTAGCTTTCCATTCTGAAAATCTCTCTTTAAATTTCTCCACAACCTTTCCATTCTGAAAGTCTCTCTTTAAATTTCTCCACAACAGGCGTCCAACTCTCTATTTTATTCATATTTACCCCAATAGGGAGCCTAGGATACATAAAAGGCAATTTCCCAGGACAACATCTTAACATTCGCGCCATCTCCTCCACCTCATCTGTAACACCCCCAAAATTCGTACAGCGGAAGACTTACAAGCTTTCGGGGTGCTACGTGAATTGATACCATCACAAGTATAGATAACAAGATAATAATGTAAACCAAAGTCAACATAAGTCAAAGTTTACATATATCCATAATTTTTAGATAGGCAAGCCCAAAGTAGATAATAGAAATCAGGTCTTATAAAAGAAATATCAGAGTTTTCATCGATGCCTCAAACCAAACCAAGATCCAAGCCACATCACCGTAGTCCAAGTAGTGAAAGCAATACTTCTAGTTACCTGAGAAAAACATGCTTAAAAAGGTCAGCTTTCGCTGGTGAGTTCATAGGTTTAAAGTAAAAATAATACGGGACCTGAAGGATTTAGCGCTATGTGTAACTAGAGCAGGCATAGACATCACAATCCAACCTCATCATAATCGCAATCAATAGTTTATCATCTTAGTAAAGATGAATGGTCATAGTGAGCGGGCCCCTCAACGGTCACTAGCCAGGTCACAGCAAGGAACCACCCATTACTGCCCCGGATCTAGGCCACAGCAGAGTCTATTCCAAACTAGGGTCAAAGCGCCCTAGCTCTAGGTCAACATCTACTTCCGTCTATCCTAAACTAGTCAACACAATAGCAAAACGAAGTAGTAGCATGTCCAAGAAAACTAGCAGCATGTATTATCCCCTAAATTTAGAAAACAATTAAAAATACGAGTAAAAGTGGGGCTATGAAACTCACCTCGAATAGAGCAAGCAGAAAATCAAGATAGATACGTATAAGCAAAAGAGAGTATGGCTAAGACTTCACAGCAACTACGACTTGGCACAACCTAATCTTATATATAAAACTTAACTTAATATAGCTTTCGAAAGTTAATTACCTCTCTTAATCTCCCGAATAATTTCCATTTATTTTCCGAAAGAAAACGTTCTTTGAAAAGTTTTAGTCATCGCTTGGTATCGTTCGGTATCGTTTGGTATGGTGCTAGAGACAAAAGTCTGACTCAAGTTGAACTCACGCCAATAATAAACCCACCTCAAATATTAATTATTTTATTTATTATGATAACTATTATTAAATGTATGTCCAAGAATCTCTTAACGGCAAATAGACCTCAAATAAAGTTTCAAATAGTCCACATAACGCTATATGGCATTCAAAACATATAGCTTCCCACATATAGCACATAAGGCGTCAAAGATCAAATGATATGACCTCATGGATCGATAAGGTCATCGCATGAGATGGTCGACGCGCTTATCAAATTCGGTCAACTTGATAATGCCAACCATTACCCGATCTCTCNNAAGAGTGGAAACCAATTATCAAATGACGGGCCAGAGGAAATTTTGGATTTAACACCTGACGCCGTCAGGTGTTAGGAAAAGTAGGCCGTCAGGAGTAAAGTTAAAGAGTGACGGCCCAGAAGGATTTATAAGGTGACGGCGTCAGAAGTGGATCTAGGCCATCCGAGAAACCTAATGGCGGCGAGCTGACGGCGTCAGCCCTTATAACCTGACGCCGTCAGAGTGTAAAATCTATATATAGTTTTCTAATTTTCATTCATTAGTGTGGAACTTTGTGGAGAACTTTTAGGGCAAACCCTAAAGACGAATTTTCTGTACTTTTTAGGGTTTCCAACCCTTGGAACCCTCATGCTTAATTAAAGATAAGTCTTCACTTTAATTCAATCAATATGTCTATGTGTTGGTTGATTATCTCTTTTGCTTGTCTTTTAATTAACATGTGTAGCTAAATTCTCTAGTGTTTGCTTAGATCTAATGAAACCTAACTATTAATTATTGGTTAATTGGTGTGTGTTGTTGTTTGTTGGGATGATTGTTCCATCAATGTTAGGCTCAAGAAAACTGGCCAACCTCCTTTATGGTAACGTGCTTGAACGTCTTGGGAAACATGTAGCCAAGGCATACTAGGCTATTAAGGTAGTATTTAACGCATGAGCCACTGTTTACAACCCCTATGGTTGTGCCGTGCATGGCATAGGGCGAGATAAGAGCTCATAGAATTGGAGAGATATGTATGCCACTCCATGAGTTATTAGGAATACACCCTTCATCCACACAAGTAACATACATATCAATTAACCGGTAAAAGATAGTTAGGGAGTAATGAAATCTAAGTAAACACAACTTTCTCCATATTGTTTTCACAACCACAATAGTTTAGATATTTATTTTATTTTAATTTGCATAAGTAGTAAACTTGGGTTAGTTGACTAGCAACTAATTCCGCCCTTCTTCCAAAACCGAGATTTTACTTGCTTTCCATAAAACATAAAAATACAAAAAGAATCTTCCTTCCACCCTTAGACCTATTAGAGTAGTTTTTCTATCCTAACGAACACTATTCCCTGTGAGAGAACGATCAATCCCCCGTACTTACCACTATCCTATACTACATCGGTCAGGTACACTGCCTGGTGGGGTTGTAAGCCTCTTGAGATCCCTCGAGAGGTAAAACCTGTTGTAAGGTCACAAAACCACGCATCAAGTTTTTGGCGCCGCTGCCGGGGAATAGTTATTGTTTAGGTAGAATTTTTATTTCTTTAGGTCTACTCACTAGATTCCTTTCTAGTGAGATTTTTATTTTCTTTTTCTAGGATTTCTTTAGTCTATCTTTTTCTTCGTGTTTTTGTTCGTAATCTTTACCATCCGCCATCATGGAAGGTGGTAACATCCTTGATCCCAACAACCCAATTCAACCAAACCACCCACCACAACCAAACCAACCTCCTAGACCCCGCACCTTAGGAGAGTATTCCCGACCTAGCCACCTTGGCTATCGAAACACCATTGAGCTCACTCAAGGAGCCAATGTCACTCCCTTGCGATCCGACACCATCCGGTTGGTGCAAAGCGGATGCGCATTCCATGGACTTCGTTCCGAAGATCCAAACCAACATCTCAAGGATTTCCTCAAAATCGTAGATTCCATAGACCTTGATGTTGCAACTCGAGAGACGACCCGATTGCGTCTCTTCCAATTCTCTCTACGGGACCAAGCTAGTCAATGGCTTGAGCGACTTCCCGCAGGATCCATCACCTCTTGGGACGATCTCACAACTCGTTTCCTTGCTCAATTTTTCCCACCGGGGAGAACTACCAAGCTAAGGAATGATATCTTGGCGTTCCAACAACGCCAAGGCGAAACCCTCTACGAGGCATGGACTCGATTCAAGGACTTACTCCAAAAAGTCCCTCATCATGGCATAGACCTTTGGCTCCAAGTCCAAATCTTCTATGACCACATCAATCTCCACACGAGGCAAACCATTGACCAAGCGGCCGGTGGCAAGCTACGTGATCTAAGTGCGGAACAATCATGGGATCTCCTAGAAGATCTTGCTCTATATGACAACGAAAGTTGGAATGATCCCCGTGATTTGAATAAAACGGTCAAGGCAATATCTTTGCCTTCGAATAATTCAAGCACTTCCGACCGTAGGATCATAGAACTTGAAGACCAAGTCAAGTTTCTCATGAAATCCTACGAAGCTCCTAAACCTTCAAGCCAAGTGAACAAAATCACTTCTTCGTGCGAATTATGTAGTGGTCCCCACGACACTCGTGATTGCATGGAACTCCCCGAACAAGCTTTTGCGGACTACGCATCCACGCGTACCGACAGAGTGGGAGATAAGTGGTACACTTTCAAACCCGAGCCAAAACCTTATGGAGATTCATATAACCCCTCATGGAAAAATCACCCCAACCTTAGGTGGAAGTCAAATCAAAACGCACCCCAAAACAATTCTTCCAACCCACCTAACCGGTTTCAACCCAATGGTAATTCCTCAAACCGTACCTTCAACAACAATCCTTCCAACAACTATGGTAGTACCAACAACTTTGAAGGATTGATGTTGAAATTTATGGCGTCTCAAGAAGCTCGTATATCCAAGTTTGAATCTGAGTTCAAACAAAAGCAAAGCGAGATGACCGATAAAATCGATTCTTTGTTGAAGATTCTCAATGACCGAGAAATGGGAGCCCTCCCGAGCGACATGGTCAAGAACCCAAAACTAAACGTTAACTCCATTTCTTCGGTTTCGTCCCCTAGTTCTTGCCAGCAATACTATTCGGTCAATGCCATGAGCACGTGTTTCAAACAAACCCAAATCCCTCAAAAAGACCACGAGAATAAAGCCTCCAACACCAAGTCGGTCGATAGCATAGTTGAAACACCCCCCACACAAGACCTTGATGAAGAATTCAAGGAACTCCACCTTGAACGTCCGGTTATTGAAGTATTAGAGCGAGCCCCATACTATAATGCCCTATTAGAAAAATATGAGAAGAAGCTCAAATTAGGAGAAAAAGGGACCGCCTTCGTTCGAAACAAACTACCTAAGAAGTTAGATGATCCGGGTCTATTTGTCCTACCGTGTAAGATAGGTAACTCGAAATTATATGACACATTGGCCGATCTTGGGTCTAGCCTCAACTTACTTCCCCTACCTCTCTACACCACCCTCAAACTAGGAAAGCTAGAAGATACCGAAGTAATAATAGGCTTAGCGGACGGAAGTGTGGCATACCCGGTAGGAGTAGTGAAGGATGTGATAGTTCACATAGGGAAATTGACAATTCTAGCCGACTTCCACGTCCACGATATGGTTAGTGACCCCACATGCCCTTTGTTGATAGGAAGAGGATTTTTAGCCACCGCTAGCACTATGATTGATTGTAAGAAGTCTAAGATTACGGTAGGAGAAGGAGAAACGTGGTCGGTCTATGATGTTAAGAAACATGCCTATGACACCATCGAGGAACCCCCCGATAGGAAGACCTCTAGATACGGACCATGGATAGATGGAGACTTAATAGGACCCCAATGCCCATTCTACCTAGAAGAAGAATTTGTAAACCGAACACAAACGGTAGAACAACTTTTAGCTAGGGACACCGAACTAGATCCCTTTGAAGATCCCCTAGTTTTTAGAAAGATGACCGAATTCCTAGGAGTTTTGCCAATCAACCTAGCCATGAATAAGTGGAAAAGCGAAGGTGATAAGCACAAATGGGATTGGAAAAAGCCACCTAAGGAAGGAGATGGATCGTGGCACATTAAGATAACTTTATATGACCCGGATAGAGAGAATTTTGAGAGGTCATACTTCACTAAAGGCACCGATAGGAAACTTCCAACCAAAATCAACCCTAAGGATATCCTCGATGCGGAACTTACCTATGTCGGATAGGGTGACTTTGAGTCTAGCTACAAGACTCGTAAATAAAGAAGAGCGCTTCTTGGGAGGCAACCCATGTTTTGTTTGTTTTTGCGTGTTTATTTGTTTCCATATGTAAGTTATATTTCTTGATTATTGATTCATGTTTCAAACTAAATTGTGAAAATGCTTTATTTTGTTTTTAACTTCGTCTTAACTACATATAACGGTATTTTGCAAAAGCTAAGTGTAAGGGAAATCTAAATCGGTTTATATAGAACGAATGAACATGAATCATCACAACGAAATTAGCATACATATTAGTACTTGTTTGAGTCAAATGCTTGTATCGAGTCATAATGAATTTTTGCAGGAATTCCAGGAAGTAAGATCTAGTTTTTCCAGAATTTTTCCCACAAACTTAAGATGAGAATTCTGTCAGAACTTTCTGACGGCGTCAGGGTTAACACCTGACGGCATCAGGTTATAATTTTCTTCAATTTTTGAAAGTTTTGTATTTTCCCAGAAACCAAAAAAGTTTTGTCAATTCTTTAACTTATAATCTCCAGGAATTCTGCAAAATATTCATTCCACAAGCATTATATCTTATTATATAGATTTTACCGCCGATTTTACGCGAGGTTGGCCTTTATCTTTTTCAGGTTAACAGGTTATTTTAGACAAGAAGACGTTTATTATTTCGGAAGGGAAGCTTTGAACGTTCGTCTATCTTGGAAGAAGATCTAACCATGTTACATCATTATCCACAACAAAACATTCAGGGGAGTATTTGATCTCATTCTTTCATTTTATTTACTTTTACATCTTCTATTTGAACATCAGGGACAATGTTCGGTTTAAGTGTAAGGGGGGTAAATGAAAGCACCGTTGAGAATATACATACGCTTGATGTTTTACTTTGTTTGATAGTAAATTTGTAATAAAACCAAGAGAAATGTTTGTTAGGGCAATTTTAGCGCCAATTTAAAATTTTTTACAACATTTAGAAGTGAAACCTTGATCTTAATGAGCGTCTCATGGATAGGAAATTGTATGACTAGCACAAAACCGTACCACTAAAAAATTTTCCACCCCAAATATGTGAGGTTCGCCCCTAGAATTGGTAGGAAAAGCATCCATCTTTGGTGCTATGATGTGAGTACCGGTAGTATTTAGATTCTAGAACTTGCGTTAGGACCATCTCAAATCCACAAGTGAGACTACATTCGTGTAGTTAAGATTTACTACATGATAAGAGGCATTAGGATTAACCCATTGTTTTACACCCGTATATTTGTTATAATTACATTGACTTCATTGGTCAAGTAATTCTCCCACACCCTTTGCGTTGTATCCATTTTTGGTACACGATACCCCTAGTACACCCCTCCGAGCCTATCCTTTCGTTTCGACCTTTGAGCATCTTACTCAAAGTGAGAATTTGTTTACACCCCACTAAATGTACACCCAAATCGCCTTAGCCTACCTTGTATGCACCCACCTTTGGTGCATTATTGTGAAAACATTTGTTAAACCCTTAGTTAATTATCCGGTCAATTACATGGTTGCTAAGTTAAGTCATATCCTTGTACATATTGTTTTGGGACGATTGGGACTCATGGGTAAAGTACTAGTGTAATGAAGTAATGGGGAAGAACAACATTATTACCCCCATACGTGCTAAATATTTAAAAAGTACTCCAAGTTTTTCGATTATCTTAATTCGAGTCATTAGAATAGTGATTGTAAAGTTATGTAAAGATTCAAGTGTAAGGGGAATGCAAATCCCCTATGATGTATTATTTTGGATGGTAGGGCAAGAGTGTATGAAAAAAAAATCGAAAAATCAAGAAAAATACAAAAAAATATGAAAAAGAAAGAAGAAAAACATACGGACTACCATCCCGTTTCCTTTTATGTTCCTTTTTAGTTTTTGTTATTTCATTTTTAGACTAAGATTGAGTCGAGTCTTGACTTAAGCAACGATGTAGAGTGCATGTATTTGATCATGATAATTAACTCGCCACCACTAAAATACCCTTTATTCCAACCAAACCGTGTTATCATATCCCTACACCTTACGTTACAACCCTTTATAAAGCCCTCTTTGATAGTTTATCTTAGGTGCTTACGCCTAGTGGAGGAGTAATTGATCCTTTCCCAAGCCTATGGTAATCTATTTGCTATGACAGGTAGTGAGTGTTATTTTCCGTTTCCATTTATGAGATATAAACTTTATGACATTTGAGAGATGTGAGAATCCAAACACTATTTGTGAGGTGCTAGTGTATGATTTCCGTGCTTGTTATGATTAGGGTCTAATAACTATTTGTTGTAATTACTTTTATATTCGTGTTAAATGACCCCTAACTCATATTTTGATTGGAATAAAAGCTCATTTGCTTGAGGACAAGCAAATCTCAAGTGTAAGGGTATTTGATGAGACGAAAAGTGTTACGCTTTTAGGGGGTCATTTAAGCCCTAATTCGTATAAATGTGATCAAATATTGCCCTAAATCGTTCCTTTTGTCATTTTAGGTACTTTTGAGAGGAATTCTGGAAAACATGCATATTCGGACGTTTTTGGAGCATAAAAGTGAAGAAAACGACAAAGTCTCAAAAGATGAAGATTTACAACCTGACGGCGTCAGAAGTCACAAGGTGACGCCGTCAGAAAGCCTTGACAAAAGAGTGGAAACCAATTATCAAATGACGGGCCAGAGGAAATTTTGGATTTAACACCTGACGCCGTCAGGTGTTAGGAAAAGTAGGCCGTCAGGAGTAAAGTTAAAGAGTGACGGCCCAGAAGGATTTATAAGGTGACGGCGTCAGAAGTGGATCTAGGCCATCCGAGAAACCTAATGGCGGCGAGCTGACGGCGTCAGCCCTTATAACCTGACGCCGTCAGAGTGTAAAATCTATATATAGTTTTCTAATTTTCATTCATTAGTGTGGAACTTTGTGGAGAACTTTTAGGGCAAACCCTAAAGACGAATTTTCTGTACTTTTTAGGGTTTCCAACCCTTGGAACCCTCATGCTTAATTAAAGATAAGTCTTCACTTTAATTCAATCAATATGTCTATGTGTTGGTTGATTATCTCTTTTGCTTGTCTTTTAATTAACATGTGTAGCTAAATTCTCTAGTGTTTGCTTAGATCTAATGAAACCTAACTATTAATTATTGGTTAATTGGTGTGTGTTGTTGTTTGTTGGGATGATTGTTCCATCAATGTTAGGCTCAAGAAAACTGGCCAACCTCCTTTATGGTAACGTGCTTGAACGTCTTGGGAAACATGTAGCCAAGGCATACTAGGCTATTAAGGTAGTATTTAACGCATGAGCCACTGTTTACAACCCCTATGGTTGTGCCGTGCATGGCATAAGGCGAGATAAGAGCTCATAGAATTGGAGAGATATGTATGCCACTCCATGAGTTATTAGGAATACACCCTTCATCCACACAAGTAACACACATATCAATTAACCGGTAAAAGATAGTTAGGGAGTAATGAAATCTAAGTAAACACAATTTTCTCCATATTGTTTTCACAACCACAATAGTTTAGATATTTATTTTATTTTAATTTGCATAAGTAGTAAACTTGGGTTAGTTGACTAGCAACTAATTCCGCCCTTCTTCCAAAACCGAGATTTTAATTGCTTTCATAAAAATATAAAAAATATAAAAAGAATCTTCCTTCCACCTTTAGACCTATTAGAGTAGCTTTTCTATCCTAACGAACACTATTCCCTGTGATAGAACGATCAATCCCCCGTACTTACCACTATCCTATACTACATCGGTCAGGTACACTGCCTGGTGGGGTTGTAAGCCTCCTGAGATCCCTCGAGAGGTAAAACCTGTTGTAAGGACACAAAACCACGCATCACACAGCTTTTGATGAGGAACCAGGATGTACTGCTTTGGATTCCACTGATGATCTTGGAGGCTTTGACTGGAGCATGGAGAATGAAGATGCACCTGTCCTGCTGGATTTGGTTGCTACTGCACCTACTTCATCTACTGCTACTGAGGTATGCTCTAAGTGTAATGATGTGTATCAAAAGGTCCTTATAACTATGTGTCTGAAAGGGATAAATATAATAAAGCTAGGTCTGAAGTCCTAGCTTATCAATTGACTTTAGAGTCCTTAGAAGCTAAAATACTTACACATGAAAATAATGAAGCAGCTTGGGCAGAAAAATACCAACAACAGGACTATCAGTTAAAGTTAAGTGAATGGAAGTTAGGATGTAAGGTGTCTGAGTTAGAAAAGATGACTAAGGAAAGAGATGATTTATTAGAAAAACTTAATAGTTGGAACAAAGCTGGTCTTTCTCATGTTAGTTTCTGTGAAAAACAAAGAAGAGCAAGTGTCACAACTGGTCTAGGTTATGGTGTTGAATATAGTAGCTCAGATGAAACCACACCTAGTCCTAAGGAAGAAGTCAAGTCAGAAGAACTCTCAACTAGTGACTTTGAAACTTGTTCAGAGGAAAACACATCTAGTGATGAGGAACCCATAAG
>LBNU01023593.1:101077-111498 GCA_014162995.1 Artemisia annua
CTAACACTAACCATCTAATGTGTTTCTTAGCATATTAGTTAGTTTGTTTGGTTTGCTACTATGTGTTTGTTTCACAGCATACAGGTCTGTGTAGTTGCTGGTTTGGATTGTTTGGAACAAGGTCTTGTAACTTAAAGTTATTGTTTCTTCTGAAGAAGTTATTGTTTCTACTGAAGAAGGACAAAAGTGATGTTCATTGTTTCTACTGAAGTATAAACAACTGATTATTTCTGTTTCTACTGAAGTGCAATACAAGTGATGCTCATTACATCTACTGAAGAGAAAGACAAGAAGTGTTGGAAAATACTAATTCAAGTTTTTCATTCATTCAAGAAACAATTTACAGAGTACAAACAACTTCAAAAGTAAATAAAGATCATTCCTATACATTTTCAACTACACAAATCCTAAAATTCTATCATTCATATTGCAAAAGCCTGGTGGATATGCATGTCCAGTACGATGAAGAAGCTGAAGGTGAAATGGAAGGATGGATTGATGAAAACGTTGATGATGCTCAAGAACCTATGTTTGGTCCCTGGCAACATCATAGTATCTAAATTTGGTCTTTGGCAACATCACACAATCTTCTACTCCATTTTCTCTTTCCCTTTTTCCATCATCTCTGCCTTCTTGCCCTTTCCCTTGGGTCAATGGTATGAAGCACCAGATCTTGGAGCAGGAAGACCAATCACCACTTCTCTTGATTTTGGAAGTGGAGGGTTAGATCTCCTTGACAAAGGCAATGACAATGGTTGTAAAGATGGATTGGCACTTCTGGTCCTTGTTCGAGAGCAAGAAGAAGCCAATTGGATGGACGAAGAAGAGGGTGGTAAATGATTTCTTTTGGGATCATGAGGAGGAAGGAATGATGGGTCTTCATTTTCAGAAGATTCCTCATCAGAGGTTAAAGGTAAAGGAACATTGAGGTCGTGCCTCTTTTTGCGAGCCTCTTCCTTGGTTTGCCAAGGTTTCTTAGGGTATCCAGGTGGAAAATAATTACCCCACCCATTGCTCTCTGAAGATGATGATGAATCGGATGATATCTCTATAGGATTCATGTTTGGAAAAAGATTTGAGATGGTAATTGGGAGGTTATTGAGAAATTAGGGTTTGATTGATATTTGGGAAAAGTGATAACTGTATCGAGTGATTTGGGGTTATTTTATAGACAAAGTCAAGGATTGATGGTCATTAATGCGAATTCGGTGGCACAGTAAAACTCAAGATATTTACTTACGATATTTTTACACTTGCATTGATTCTGCTGATTGACTATAAATCAGCAGATTGACCATTGATTCTGCTGAAGGGTTGTTTTTGAAAGTTATTTTACACGTCAGATATGGTCAACAAACTGTTCCGATATACTTGGCCACAATTGGGTAACTTCCTTTTATAACCTAATTCAAATCACTTTGCCCAAAATAACACATTCCATCATCAAACAGTTTAAACCCATTCCCAATTTGATTAAGCCGTAACCTCTCATCACAAAATCTTCACATGGCATCTCTTCAAGTCAAGAAAGATCATAACAAGGTTGCTTTTCTGACTAAGACAAAAGGCCATGAGCAATATGATCCAATGGTAGAGTTTTTGCAGAGTTCCAAGATTCATTATGCTCAAACACATTCTACAACTGTGATATATGAATCGTTGGTGAAACAATTTTGGGCAACGGCCGCTAAGAGGTCTGACACAAAGATTGTAGCAACAATTGAAGGAACAGAGTATGTGGTGACTGAATCACTGATTAGAACACAGCTACAGTTGAATGATGAAGGAGGTGTCTACCATACAAACACTGAAGATATCCTTGCTGGATTAAGAGAGGTTGGCTACCAAAGCACTACAACAGACATGTGGCACAAGAATCAGTTCTGTCATATGTGGAGATTTTTGGTGCACACATTGCTTCAGTGTATCAGCAACAAGTCAGGTGGATGGGATCAGTTCTCTACCCAATTGGGTTGTGGTATTGTATGTCTCTCAAAGGGTTTAACTTATAATTTTTCTAAGTTTATCTTTGATAATATGATTGAAAATATTCAAAGGAAAAAGCATAAGTTTCTAATGTACCCTAGATTCTTACAGATGATTTTAAATATAACAACCCAAGAGCAAACCTTTTGTCCCATAGGAGCACTTACAAAGAAAGTTTTTGCCTCTATGAGAACTAATTATGAAGGGGCATTTCACCCTTTATTGCCAGCTATGTTGCCACAAGGCAATAATGATGCTGGTGAGGGTGATAATGCTGATGCTCCTCCCTCTCCACATCCTGCTGATGATGGAAATCCATCATCTCCCAGTGTTGCTGCTGATGGTAATCCATCAGTTGCCACTGATGAGGGTCCTTCCATTGCTGCTGAAGCATCCAATGCTTCTCCTGACCAGCCTCCACCATCCCCTAGTTCACCCAGGCCTCACACACCACCTATCTCTATTGCTCCTGATGAGCCAGTTCTTGAGGTAGAAGAGACTCTTCAGTCTCTTGGTACACCAGTACCTTTACCTTTTGAACCTGAGATAACTAGACTGCCCACACCTAGTCCTGAAAGAGAACCTTTTAATGATAGCATTCCTACATTTGAGCCTGTTTCTCCTGAAAGGCCCAATGATGCTCCCATTACCACTGAGCAATCTGCTGGTGGAGCTGAGGAGCCTATTACTCTCACAACTGTATATGATTTGCTCAACAGGTATGTCAAAAAGGTTGATGATCTTCAAACAGAGCTTGCAGACACTAAATCTTCACTTGGTGCTGAAATTGTGGCTTTGAAGAATAAGATTCAGGGACTAGAAGCACAACTTGGGAAGAAAAGGAAAAGAAACTTGGTGGTTTCTTCTGATGAAGAACAAGAGGGAAGGCAAATGGACTCTCTTGAAGTATTAGCTGATGTGGCTCAACAAGCTGCTGCTTCTTCATCTCCTAAAGCTATTCCACAAAAGGAGACAATTCAGTTCAGCAGAAAAAGAAGGAGACAATATTTGGCTCAAGTATCTGCTGGGACTTCTAAAGTTGTAGATGAGCAAGTTCCTGCTGATGCAGATATGGTGCCTGTTACAGTTGATCAAGCACAAGCTCAGTCTTTTGCTACACCTTCAGAAGAACCCTCAGTAGTATTTGTTGCTGGGCAAACTTTTGTGCTGGAATCTGAAATTGCTGGTGCTTCTACTCAAGTTGAAGATACTACTTCACAAGTTTCTTCTGATGCACCTGCTGCTGCCCTTTATGTAGATTTGTCTCATGATGAGGAGCCATCTACTATTGCTCCTGATGTACATGTTTCTGCTAAAGGGAAGGAAGTTTTTGTTGAAGAAGTAATTGATCCAGAGTCTATGTCTGATAAGGAAAGGATTGAGCAGATAAGAATGCTTAAAGAGTATGAAGATCAGATGAAGAGCAAAGCACTACAAGAAAAGCTCTCAGCTCAGTTTACTTCAAATCTGTCTCCTGCAAGACAAAGAGAATTGGATGCACAATCCATTCATTTTACTGATGAGCAGTGGGATACATATACTATGCAAGCTGCATCAAATCCTACTCTTGCTCAGAGTATACTGGGAGCTAATTTTGATAGAGAAAATTTTGCTGCTCAAATGGTTGCACTTGGAGATCAGAAGAAGAAGGATGCAGCTGACAAGAGAAAAGCCATTGCACTTCAGAAGGCTAAAGCTAAAAGAGATAAACCACTTACTGAAGCAGAGAGGAGAACTTATATGAGGAATGTGGTTTACAACCAAAGTGTTGCTCTATACACTTCTGGTTTGAAAAAGAAGCAAGTCTGGAATCTGCCTGATTCTGAGCTGATAAGGCTGTATAATTTGATTATGAAGCAAATTAAACCAGCTTCTCAAGTGAAAAGGATTGCTGATGCTCTAGAAGCTCCTACTGCCAAAAGATCCAAGATTGTTGACTCAACTGCTGATGGTGTGCAAACTACTGATGGTGTACAATCTACTATAAGTTTACCATCTGCTGAAGCAAAGGGTGTGTCTTCCATTTCTACTGAGGAAGCATCTGCTGGTCAACCATCAGTTCTTCATGTTTCTTCTGAAGCTTCTATCATAGCTGTTTCTTCTGAAGCTTCACCAATAGCTGCTGATCATGATATGGATTCAAAGGAAAAGAAAAGTACAAATGAGATTCCTTCTTCTGTATCTGCTGATCTAGGAAGATCATTTCTTTCCAACTATCGTGCAGTCCTGGCTAAGCAAGCTGAACAAGCAGCTGCTAAAGCTAAAAAGGCTAGGGAAGAAATGGATAAGCTGTATCATAAATGTGTGCATATCTCAATTCCTTCTGATGCTCCATCCTCCATTCCTGCTGCAGATGCCTCTGGTGCATCTGACAAGGTGGATCCTTCTATTTCTATAGGAATTTATGTACCTGGTAGGAGAAAGAAGAGGATGTCCCACAAGAGACATGTTGCAATTAGAAGATCTCTAAGAATATCCAGGAAACAGACTGGTAAGAAGAAGAGATCATCTAAACATGTGGATCTACAGGCTGACAATGCTACCTTTATCAAGAAGGGTTCTCCTACAACTTTTCCAGAAGATTCTTATAGTGTGTTGAAAGATTGGAAGGTGACTGATGGCCAGATCAACACAATCTATAGAATGGATGGATCTTCTATGGAGTTTACTTTCTTGAAGGATATACTACATTTGGTGGATAGACAAGACCTGAACACTCTTTATGCCTATGTGACACATTATTATGCAAGTCATAAACCACAAGGGGCAGGGTTGTACTTATTGGGGGATCTACAAGTTCTTTTTGATTTTAAGTCTCCTAATAGTACAGGGTATTCTATTTGGAAGAATTCTCATAAATGGAAGGTTGATACATGGAGATTCTATCCTTCTCCAAATGTACATGTTGTGGAGTCCAAGTGTGGGATGCGAGTTTGTATGTTCTCTGATCAGCAGTATCTATTGTCATCTAAACTGCTGAGAAGATTGCTGAGAAGGAAGTTGGAGGTTCCTCCTAATCTAGTGTCCAATGATCTCATACATGCTAAACAATTGGTTGGATTAATCAAGTCTCAGCTTCTACAACCACAGGATTCTACTTGATTATGGTATTATTTGTTGTATCTGATTATTTCTTAGTAGTAAAAAAAAAAAAGGTAATTCTTCTATAATTGTTTGCAGGTTTGTTGTATAATAACTCTGTTGATGGTTGTCAACTCAACAGATGTGACTTGTGTCCATCAAAGAGTTGGCTAGTCCAAAGGGTACAGCTTTGGTAAAGACACATCAAATCTGTTGATGGCTGTAATGATTTGCCAAAAATCATAGGGTACTCAACTCACCTATACTTAATTGCTGAGAGTTGAAATGGTCATCAATTCACCATGGATCTTATTATGTGAAAATCCTAAGAATTGACTAGCCCATAAGTATATGGCTTGTGGTAAAGGCAGTGGAAATCCATATTGGCTTTCAATTCACCAAGGATGTTTCCTTTAAGAATTGGCTAGTCCTACGCAAACGGCTACAGGTAAAGACAACTCAAATCCGTTTGTAGTTGATGATTTACTCAAAATCATATGGTTATCAGTGTACCATGGATTTCGAACTAAAACATTTGGCTACTCCAGTAGTGATGGCTATTGGTAAAGAGACATCAAATCCATTATTTCCAATGATTCACCTCTCACAGGAGTTAACACACCTGGATGTGATGAGAATAGTATGAAACTTATTTGTTTTGATGTATCTAATGTCATATGTTGCTGCAAAGATATGGTGTTTCAAGCTTATTCATCATAGAGATGTGCCATTTTTGGTTCTTTGCTGCTGATGTTTGCAGACAATCCTCTTTACATTGTTGTGATTACTGATCTATCAAGGAATCTTGAAATTAACCATGTCAAATTCAAGATTAGGGGAGGATTGTTGGGAATTCTGCTAAGTGAGAATTCTGCTGATGGAACATGCTGATGGAATCTGCTGAAGAGATAGATTCTGCTGATGAAGTGTTACTGCTGAAGACTAAGTTTCAGCATATTTAGTTTCTGCGGATATAGTTAAACCGCATATTTTGTAATATAGGTTAGGATATGCATGAGTAATATTAGGAAAAGATAATGCATATTGTTTAGAGTTTATAGAATATACGTTTCTTGTGAAACGGTTTAAGGTTAGGGTTCCTTGTCTATAAAAAGAACACAAGTTTATGTTCTATGTACGAGTTTTGAAAAACAAGTTCTTATTATATAAAAGATCCATAGAGGATTAAATGTTCTTAGTATTCATTGTTTCTGTTTGTATTTGTTTTTCGCATTAGAATACAAGCTTTGGAGATTCTCTATTAGAGTGTTTGTGATTACATAGACACTGCTAACGATCAACGAGAGTTACAAGATCTATCAAGGGTATTAGATTCAACAAAGAGGCCTTACAAAAGAGTACCTAAACCACAGACCTCAACCCAAAAAGTTAAAACTATGTGGGTCAAAAAGGAAAGTATTGCTAGGGACAAACAAGTACTTTCAGAAAGTGTGGGTGGAAAAGAACATGCTGTTGTAAAAGAAAGTTGTTTTTCTAACAAAGATCACGTTTTTGAACAAAAGAAAGTTATTGATCATGTTTTAAAAGATAGTGGGAATTACGTACTTAAAGATTTTAAGTATGTGACTCCACAAGGGGAACACAAGTTAGTAATGGCTTGGGTTCCTAAAAGAAACTAACTTTCTTATCTTTGTGCAGGGCAACCTAGAAGAGGAACTTAAAGATCATTTGATTGTTGATAGTGGTTGCTCTAGAAGCATGACAGGAGAAAAGGAGATTCTGTCAGATTTTAAGCCATTTTTTAGAGGAAAAGTTTCATTTGGGGATGATGCTACTAGAGGGAGAATTACAGGCAAAGGAATTATCAAGACTGGCAAGATTGATTTTGAGAATGTTAGCTATGTGAAGGAGCTCAAGTTCAATTTATTATCCGTTTCTCAGATCTGTGACAAGAAGTACCCTGTCTTGTTCACTGATACAGAATGTTTAATTCTCTCACCTGAGTTTAAGTTTGAAGCTGAAAAATTAGTGGTCTTGAGGGCACCAAGGACCAATGATGTGTACAACATTGATATGAAGAATATCTTAGCTACTGAGAAAGTTACATGTTTAGTAGCTAAAGCAACAGTACTTTGGATCCCAGTACTTTGGATCAAAGTACTGCTACTCAAGTTGAAAGTACTTCTGAGGGAATCAAGTCCAACACTTGGACAAATACTGAAGATTGGCATGGTTCATCCATGCCTCCATTTGAAGAATCAGATGATGAGTTGCAAGATGAAGGAATTTTTGGTGAACAAGGTCCTGATCTCACAAATTTGGAAGATGATCTTACTGTACCAACAACTCACACTTCAAGAGTACATAAGAATCATCCTACAAACAAGATTATTGGTTCTCCTACTTCTGGTGTTCTTACAAGATCAAAAGCTAAAAGCATGACTAAGCCTCATAATGCTTTACTTAGCTTTGTCTATAAACAGAACAGGTTGAATCATAAAGATCGACAGACTTGTTTATTTGCTTGCTTCATCTCTCAAGAAGAACCCAAGAACATAAAGCAAGCTTTATCCAAAGAAAGCTGGGTTAAAGCTATGCAAGAAGAACTTCTACAGTTTAAACTTCAAGAAGTTTGGGTCTTATGTGATTTACCTGATGGCATGAAGGTAATGGGTACAAGATGGGTTTTCAGAGTCAAAAGAGATGAAAGAGGTAATGTCATCAAGAACAAAGCAAGACTGGTTGCCCAAGGTTACATAAAAGAAGAAGGAGTTGATTATGATGAAGTCTTTGCTCCTGTAGCAAGAATTAAATCTATAAGATTGTTTCTTGCTTTTGCTTCTTATATGGGATTTCCAGTTTAAAATGGATGTCAAGAGTGCCTTTCTTTATGGCAAGATTACAGAAGAGGTTTATGTTAAACAACCTCCTCATTTTGAAGATCCTGAACATCCAAACAAAGCCTACAAAGTTGTTAAAGCACTATATGGTCTTCATCAAGCCCCTAGAGCTTGGTATGAAAGACATTCAAATTTTCTGTTACAACATGGCTACAGGAGAGGAGCCATTGATAAGACTTTGTTCACTAAAAGAGACAAAAAGGATATCATGCTAGTTCAAGTGTATGTGGATGATATTATTTTTGGTGCTACAAAACAGTCCATGGTGAAAGAGTTTGAAGAACTTATGCAAAAAGAATTTCAGATGAGTTCAATGGGTGAGTTAACTTTCTTTTTGGGACTTCAAGTTAAACAGTCAAGTACTGGCATATTCATAAGTCAAGATAAGTATGTCACTGACATACTTAAAAAGTTTAACCTCAATGCTATCAAGCCAGTCACTACACCCATTAAATCCTCAAACTCACTTGGAAAGGATGAAGATGGAAAACCAGTGGAAGTCAAGCTTTACAGATCAATGGTTGGGTGTCTCATGTACTTAACTGCATCAAGACCTGATATCATGTTTGCAGTTTGTCTATGTGCAAGATATCAAGTCTCACCCAAGGTTTCAAACATGAATGATGTACAAAGGATCTTTGCTTATCTCAAGTTTCAACCTAAATTAGGATTGTGGTATCCTAAGGAGTCACCTTTTCACTTGGAAGCCTTTTCAGATAGTGACTATGCTGGAGATAACTTTGATAGAAGATCAACCACTGGTGGATGCCAATATCTTGGAAGAAGATTAGTCTCATGGCAATGTAAGAAACAGACAATTGCAGCAACCTCATCTACTGAAGCAGAATATGTTGCAGCTGCAAGTTGTTGTGGACAAGTGCTTTGGATGCAAAATCAGCTTTTGGACTATGGATTCAATTTCAAGAATACTCCTATCAGCATTGATAATGAGAGTACTATATGTATTGTGAAAAATCCAGTGTACCATTCAAAGACAAAGCACATCCAAATTAGACATCACTTCATTCGAGATTGTTATGAGCACAGGTTGATTAATGTAGTCAAGATTCATACAGATGATAATGTAGCAGATCTACTTACTAAAGGCTTTGATGTTTCAAGATTTAAGCATTTGGTGGTAAGTATTGGTATGATTAATTTTTAGGCCTGCTTTTGAGGGGAGGCATTAGCAGTTGTTTCTTATTTGAGGGGAGGCTACATTAATCATTTATTCAAAGGAACAGTACTTTTATTCATTCAAAGTAACAGTACATTCATGTTGAAGACAAAGACATTACACCAACAGAGTTACACATAAAAGCAAACCTACACCAACCCTACTACAACCTAGAAAACCTACTCCATAGGCTTTTTCCCTTTTCCTTTGTAGTTGTTCTTTGCTTTCTGAGATTTCTTTCTCTTCTCTTCAAAAGATGCTTGCATCTTTAGGCATGGAAGGAACAACACTTGCTTTGGAGGACGTTCTGGCTTTGATGGCTTCTCACTTGGGCCTTCTTGAGCAGACCAATTCATGTTCTTCATTGCAGATTCCAAGGCTTGAGTCAAAGCAATTGGCAGTTCTTTGGCTAGTTGTGTAGCAGGATTAGCAGTTGGTGCCTTTCTCTTGGTGTTTCTCTGGGAGGAACCTGTTGAAATAGGAGGAAAATAGCTACTCCATCCTGGTGTTGAAGAATCAGAACTAGAGTCAGAGTAATACTTTATCTCTATATCACTAGAGTCTGAATCAGTATCTGATGAGATGTACACGAATGGTGATTTGCTCATGGTGATGTTATGTGATGATAAGAAGTTTTTGAGGTTTTTGGGATGATTTTGTGATGAAGATACATGTGAATAAAGGGTTTTTTTATAGGCACTTTGGTTCTGAATGGTGAAAGTACTGCTCAACGGCTATTTGAAGGTACTGCTATGCTGACGTGGAGGTACTGTTACTATACAACGGTCAAATTTATGGTAACTGTTATTTAAATAATAGGAAAGAAATAAAGGATAAAAAATAACAAATTGAGTATTTATTGGGATTTAATTTTATAAATCTTACCCATATTTACTTAACCCTACCGCCCTTTTCTCTTTCATTATAACTTCCACTCCAACTTATTCATATTACCTTCGCCGTTTTTCACAAATTACTTTCACAAACCTTACACAAATGGCTCGTTCAACATGTTGATTTTCATGATATCATTGATTTCCTTGCTGGGTCTACAATCAATTATGCTATTTTGGTTAACCCTGATGTGATTGGACCCTGGATTCAAGAATTTTGGGCTACTGCTACAGCTGGATGGGAAGAATTAGATGTTTGGTTCATTACTGCTAAAGTTGCTGGATGCAATATTCGCATAACAGAGGCTCAAATTAGAATAGACCTTCAGTTCAATGATGAAGAAGGTACTGCTTGTTTTGCTAAACAGGTTATTTGGGATACACTTAGGGATCTTGGATATGAGGGTTCACTTCGAAAACTCA
>LBNU01023593.1:116055-131488 GCA_014162995.1 Artemisia annua
GAAAGGTTATCATGGAAGGTCCATTTGTACCACCTCTCAACACTGTTCCTGCTAATGACAATGCTGTTCCACCTAGACCTGAATCTTCAACAGCTTTACCTGAAACACGCCTCACTGCTGAACAAATTCTTCATAAGGAAGCAAACGAATATGCCATGAGTTACATCCTTCACAGCATACCAAATCCTATCTTTCGCAGTGTTGATGCTCAGAAAAATGCTAAGGCCATGTGGGAACACGTTCATCTACTAATGGAAGGAACTCAGTTGAATCAGGAGGATATGGAATCTAAACTTTACATGGAATACACACACTTCATGATAGAGCCAATGGAATCACTTGAGTCATACTATCACCGCTTCACCAATATCATAAATGAACTCGACAGACACAATATCACACTACCAAAGATTGCCGTTAACACTAAGTTTCTTGGGTGTCTTGGACCGGATTGGCAGCGATATGTGACATTTGTTCATCAGGCAAAGAATCTTCATGATGCACCGTATGGATTGTTGTATGATTATCTCAAACACCATGAGTCAGAAGTGAACAAAGACCGTGCTCAGAAAGGAACCCTTTCACTGTCTCCAACATCAAACTCATTAGCATTGGTTGCTCACTCACATGTTCCGAATTCATCCATGCAACATCACGATTACTCAGTTGAATAGAATCACTTCAATTACCCTATTCAGAATAAGACTTCATCTTATGATCTCTCTTCACAACAACAACNAATTCATCCATGCAACATCACGATTACTCAGTTGAACAGAATCACTTCAATTACCCTATTCAGAATAAGACTTCATCCTATGATCTCTCTTCACAACAACAACCAACACAATTTGACCTATCACACAACAATGATCCCTTGTACCAATCACATGATGATGATGATGACGAGGACTTCAACAGCCTTAATCAGGGAATAGCACTCATTGCTAGAGCTTTCAGCAAATTTTCTAACAAGTCCAACAATCATCTCCGATCATCCTCTAATACCAGGAATCAAGCTGTGATTCATGATGGCCGTGTTGAGGTTCAAAACCGTAACAGTGGGAGATTCAATTCTGGTGGTTATAGTTCTGGACAGAGGTTTAACAACAATGGAGGAAGCTTCAGGAACAACTCTGGCTCATCTCAGAAGAAGGTTGAGTTTGGGGATAATGGGAATGATACATCAGGGAATCAGATCATTAAGTGCTTTAACTGCAATGGAATCGGTCATATGGCTACTGCATGTCCTTCTCCAAGAACTCAGGGCAGTAAGTATCACAAACAACAACTTCTATTAGCTCTTCAGGAAGAAGCTAGAGGCACAAACAAACAGAATGACAACATGCAGGAACTCCACATCACTGAATCAGGTCCAGTATATGATTCTGATACTCTGTCTCAGGTAAACGACTTTAATTCATGCCTCATACATGATATTGTCACCCCATCTGCATCTGCATCTACATCGAAACAATCGGTTCAAAATGATGCATTGTTCTCTACAGACGAAAATTATCAATTGGACACAGTTGTTACATTTGATGATGATCAAATTAACTCAGATGTCTCAATTGATGATTTTCACACTAATCATGTCAACGACAACAATGCTCATCTTAAACCCCTTGGTTCTATGACTGATCCAGATTCAGACCTTCGGACACTTCTCATGACCAGTCAATCTCAAAATATTAAATGTCAAGAATTAAATGCGAGATTGAAAGAGAAGAATGCATCGTTGTCTAGGGATCTCGAGTGTTTGAATATACAATTAAATAACGCTGTTAAACTCATTGATAACGAAAAGAGCTTTGAAAATGCTTTTAAAGAATCTTATCGTCGTGAAAAGGATCTCGAATTTCAAATTGGTAATATAATGGAATCTAAAAATGATTTAGCTTCACAACAAGCTTTTGTACATAAACAACAAGTTGCTCAACTCGAAGATGTCATTTTGAATACTAAAAATGAGTTGTCTACTTGTCAAGCGGATTTTCAAGAACATAAACAGATTTCAAGGGACAGAGTTAAATCATATTTAGATGAAATTGTTGAATTGACGAGTCAACTCAAAGAGTTTCAGAATGTTGTATATAAAACTGGTAATTCAATTACAACCATTCATAAACTTTCTGTAAAACGGTCAAACACCAGCCATGGTTTTGCCATTGGTAGTGAATCACCCAGTTTTTTAAATAAAGCACTCACCGAGATTTCGAAGATATATAGTGTAAACCATTTCTTTGATGACACTGTTATTCGTGCTGTTATTTATGATCGTGAGTAAGAATTGGAAATAGAGGACGAGACTCGATCTAAACTGGAAAATGTTGATTACAACAAACCTTTTGATTACTCAAAAATGCCTTCTATTAATGAAACTTTCACACCTCAAAAAGAGAATGTTGAACAACCGTATTTTATATTACCAGAAGATCTTCCTTCTTATAAAGCTTCTCTCACACCAGTAGTTCAAAACAATGGTCTTTTAACTAAACCAGAAAACGTTCAACCTCTTCCTAAAACGTGTAAGATACTTCGGTATTTCCAAACGTTTATGGAAGATATTGAATTTTTACAAGATGCTGTTGATCGTAATTCAGAAATCACTGTTTTCACATTTATTGCTCCTCATGAGCGTGAACGGCGAGAGGTGTTTCAAAAACAATTTTTACCTCACGTTCAACATCTACGATTATGTGCTGAACTCTGGGAACAGGATCTTCAAAAAGAAGTGTCTTCAATGATGGATATTTTTCAAGAAACAGAAAAATCAATTTCATTTTATCAACGTCAAAATCAATTTTTGCAAAATGAAAATGATCGTCTCATGGAACGTGTCCTCAATTATGATATTATATCTGTGGTAATGAATTCTCTTTATGAATGTGGTACTGATATGCTTGTTTCTGAACACTGTGATGATATTGGGTTGTTGAATAAAACAGTTGAGACATTAAAAAATGAGAACATGAGTCTCCGACAACAAAATGATGATGTGCAGAAAAAACTTTCAGATGAAATCTTTCAACTCAACAAAAAACTAGAATGGTGTCAAAACCAAAGTCTTGTTTTTGAACTTGAATTGCAAAATCTTAAAACTTCAACATCTTTTTCAAATGAAAATGAGGAACTTAAAAGTCAGATTTCTAAATATGAAAAAGAGATTGCTGAATTGCAAGAAGTAACAGATTTTTGGCAAAAGAGTCGAGATGAATATTTCTACTTAAACCGAAAGCTTGAAAACACCATTCAGGACAAAACGCACATCATTATTGAATTGAAGGAGAAAATTAGAAATCTTGAAAAGAAAAAGTCTGCAAATACTAAGATTGTTGCATCAGAAAAACATAGGACAGATAACACTAGTAAGGATACATATATTCATAATTCTAACATGAGTTCTTCCACCTCTCCAGGACTAGCTATCCCTCCTAGCGTTAGCAGATCCAAGCACCAAAAAGAGAAAAAGAAGAATAGGAATTTGCGACGTAAGAGAGAGAACTTAAAAGCTATGGAAGTAGAAGCTCACCCTAGGAATTTGAATAATAATCATGTTACTATAGATTTAGATTGTGATTTGGCAACTTGTAATCCGAATCTGTCTGTAACGAATGATGTATCTCGTAATTCTTTATCGTTTAATGCATCTTGTGTGTTTTGTCGTAAATCTATGCTATCTGGTGATCACTCTAAGTGTGTTGCTACTTCTCTTTTAACACGTCTTAAGAAACTTACAAAAGGCAAAAAATCTAGGCCCACAACTGCTTCAAAATCTAAGCTAGGATTAACGCCCCCTGTAGTTTCTAAGGATGTAGTTACTACCCATGTAGTTAAGACCAGCAATCCTAAGAACATGCCTTGACTTAGCGAATTCACTAAGAAGAAAGCGCGATCTAGTTGGAAGTGGCAGCGTTGGTTAACAAAGATGCATAATTTTGCTTGGATTCCTAAAACTGTTATATCATGTGTTGCTAACCAAACGGAACCCACTACTTCATCGGGTTCCACCCTTACCTTAGTACCATCGTCGTCTCCTTCGTGTGATGCAGGTGGTGCAAATCATTCTCTGGATTGTTGATAGCGGATGTACCCGACATATGACAGGCGATCTCAAACTGTTAAGAAACTTTGTATCAAAGTTCATCGGTACTGTCAGATTCGGGAATGATCACTTCGCTGCTATTATGGGGTATGGAGATTATGTCAGTGGGAATATTGAAATCAGCCGTGTATACTATGTTGAAGGTCTTGGTCACAATCTCTTTTCAGTCGGTCAGTTTTGTGACGGTGACTTAGAAGTTGCATTCAGGGAGAAAACTTGTTTCGTACGTGATCTACAAGGGAACGATCTAATGTCCGGCACTCGCAGCAACAGTCTTTATACCATTTCAATGTCTGATATGATTGCTTCCTCTCCCATCTGCTTACTTTCTAAGGCCGAATCTACAAAATCATGGTTATGGCATAAACGAATGTCACATCTCAACTTCAAAACCATGACTGATCTGGCTCGACACAAATTGGTTGAAGGACTCCCCAGATTCAGATACGCTAAAGATCACCTTTGTCCTGCTTGTGAACAAGGAAAGAGCAAACGTGCACATTTTGCTTCAAAACAAGAACCCAGTACGGATCATGTTCTTCAGCTATTACATATGGATTTGTGCGGACCAATGAGAGTACAAACGATCAACGGTAAACGTTACATTCTTGTCATAGTAGACGACTTCTCTAAATGGACTTGGGTCTACTTTCTTCGTACTAAAGACCAAGCTCCATCCATGATAGTCACTTTTCTCACCAAAATTTAAGTTCAGCTCAGAAACACCGTCAGAATCGTCAGATCAGACAATGAAACTAAATTTAAGAACCAAACCCTTCGGGATTATTTTGAGAAGGTAGGTATTGTTCATCAAACATCTATTGCTCGGACTCCTGAACAAAACGGCGTGGTAGAAAGACGAAACCGTACTTTAGTGGAAGCCGCCCGCACAATGCTGATCAATGCACAACTACCAGACTATCTTTGGGCAGAAGCCGTCTCAACCGCATGTTATACCCAGAATCGATGTATGATCAACAAACGACACAATCGCACACCCTATGAACTTATCCACAAACGAAAGCCCAATGTTCAACACCTTCATGTTTTTGGTGCACTATGTTACCCGAACAACGATCGTGATGACTTTGGAAAGCTTAAAGCTAAGGCTGATGTAGGAATCTTTATTGGCTATTGTGAAAATTCTAAGGGATTTCGGATATATAACCGTCGGACCAGAGAGATTTAAGAGACCATACACGCTAATTTTGATGAGCTCACTGATATGGCTTCTGAGCGCAACAGCTTAGGACCCGAACTTAACCGTTTAAATTTCCCAGATCGTTCAGATGCACCTTTACATTTAACCCGTCAAGAATTGGAAACGTTGTTCACTCCACTGTTTGATGACTCTTTTGAGAATCGTGCACAAAACGTATCCACCGATTCCGCTGCTCAACCTGCCACTATTCCAGTGCCTGATACACCCGTTACTACAACTACTGTAGAAACTGATGCACCTCCAACAGATTCACCAACAGCACATGAACAGACAGACTCCAACTCATACAATGCACCTGAAGATCTGAATCAACTTGAAGTACCCAAACCTGCAAATTACGATCCCAATGCATTCTTTAATCCGTTTGCACCGACTCCCAACCTTTCTAATATTCCAGAGTCGTCAACACGGGATTTGGAATCGACTAATGTGCAGCAGTTCCATAACCCTCACCCTTCAACACATCATTGGACACGTGATCACCCAATTGTCAACATTATTGGTCATCCCCAAGCTCCAGTGATGACTCGACAGAAACTTCACTCCGATGCCGAACACTGCATGTATGCACTCACCATCTCTCATGCCGAACCAAAAAGCATCAAGGAAGCAATGACACATGATAATTGGATTGAGTCTATGCAAGAAGAATTCGACCAATTCAAGAGACTAGAAGTCTGGGAATTAGTTGAAAGACCGGATGGAGTTTATGTGATTGGACTTAAATGGATATGGAAGAATAAGTTGGACGCAGAAGGTAATGTCATACGCAACAAATCCCGATTGGTAGCTAAAGGTTATAGTCAGGAGGAAGGAATCGACTTTGAAGAATCTTTCGCACCCGTGGCTAGACTTGAAGCTGTACGGATTTTTCTGGCATACGCTGCTCACAAAAACATGATCGTGTACCAAATGGACGTCAAAACAGCATTTTTGAATGGTCAGTTACGTGAGGAGGTATACGTCAGTCAGCCGGAAGGATTTGTAGACCCAGAGCATCCAAACCATGTCTATCGACTTAAGAAGGCTCTCTACGGTCTCAAACAAGCCCCCAGGGCATGGTATGACAAACTTACTGCTTTCTTACTTGCTAATGGTTTTACCAAAGGTTTGATAGATCCAACTTTATTTATCCAAAGACACGGGGAAGACGTTTTAATCGTACAAATTTACGTAGACGACATTATTTTTGCATCTACTAACAAAAAGTATTCTAATGCTTTTGCAAAATTAATGAAACTAAACTTTGAAATGTCAATGATGGGTGAACTTACGTTCTTTCTAGGATTACAAGTTCATCAATCTCCCCGTGGTATTTTCCTAAGTCAATCAAAATATGCTCTTGAAATAATAAAGAAACATGGAATGACCAGTTGTGACACATACAATACCCCAATGTCAAACACCACTAAGTTAGATGCGGATTTACATGGGAAAATGGTAGACCCCACAAAATACCGAAGTATTATTGGGTCGCTCATGTATCTAACCGCTAGCAGACCGGATATTGTATTTGCTGTGTTTATGTGCTCTCGCTATCAGTCGCGTCCTACTGAACGTCACCTCAATGAGGCTAAACGAATCCTTCGATACGTGAAAGGAACCATTCACATGGGGATCTGGTATCCGAAGGATTCTGGTTTTGAACTAATTGCTTTTTCAGACGCTGATCATGCAGGGTGTATGGATACACGAAAAAGTACTTCTGGTGGTTTACAGTTTCTTGGAGACAAGCTTGTGTCTTGGCAATCTAAGAAGCAGGACTGCACTTCACTCTCATCTACTGAATCAGAATATGTGGCTATGGCTGCCTGCTGTGCTCAAATTATTTGGATGTGTACGCAGCTGATGGACTATGGCTACTCATTCGAGAAGATTCCGATGTACTGTGACTCAAAAAGTGCCATTGCTATTTCCTGCAACACGGTTCTACATTCCAAGTCTAAGCACATCGATGTCCGATATCATTTCATCAAGGAGCATGTCGAGAAGGGTACTGTAGAGTTATACTTCGTGGGTACCGAATACCAATTGGCAGACTTGTTCACTAAACCTTTACCACCGGCTAGGTTTACTGAACTCGTTCACCGAATTGGTATGCGTTGTTTGACTCCAGATGATTTGAAATCTCTTCTGGAAAACAATTAATGGAGTCAAACACCAAAAATATCTTTTGTAAATATTTATTCAAAAACAAAATGAAAAAATTGAAAAACCATAAAAACAACAAAAAGATTTTTCTTTCATTTCGTTTCGTACTTTTATCTCATTTTGTTCACAAATGCAAGCACACGATCTCGTTCAACACTTTGGTCTTTCAAAATTTTCCATATTTTTACGACCAAATGTTGAGGGGGAGAATGTTCGTCAAAATTTCTCAAATTTACTCCAAAGACGTGCACTTGCATTAAATGATTCTTTTTGCTTTTAATTTTGGTGGTATTTCACGGAATACATTCAAGTCAATTAAGTTTGACATTTCTTCCCGTTAGGAGATGCCTTAGAAGTTATTGTTGCCATAAGTCGTTAAGTTAACTGCTAAAACATTAAGTTAGGACTTAGTATAGAATACATGTAGTTTAGGGACTATAATTGCCAAGTTGAGAAAGATTCAAAATTTACTACCTACCAAACAAACCCCCCCCCCTTTTTTTCATTTATATCAAAAAACAAAAACAATTTTATCTCTTTAACATCACACGGCCAAGAATCATTCTGCAAATCCGTTCCATAAATCTTCAAAACGTAAGCTTATTCATGATCCTAACACTATTCTAAGATAGGGTTTTCAAGGAATTAAAAAGTTTATGGCTAGATTTTGCGTATGATTGATTTCGAGGGTTCACGCTAAATATAGAAATCCTTGATTATGATTGTTTAGGTTAATTAGATATAGGGCTTTTGTGTCATTAACTGTCCTTATCATGTTTTCAAGCTTTAATCTTAACCTATAACATGAATTTATGGATTTCGATGATCATAGGTATTCGACAATTTGGGTTATTGAGAGTTAGTGTTTGTTTGCCTGATTTTATTGCTGGGAATTGTTTGTTAGGATGATAAGAACACGTCTGGATACTTGAATTGTTACAATTTCATACATGTTATAATCTAGATGTTCTTAGGGTTTCGTTTATTTGGGTGTTTTCAAAGTGTTGTTGTTTGTTCTAATTCAGTGCTCATATCATGTTTGTATATGCTTTAATTGCATGAATTCATTAACAAAACAACATGAATCCATTTTACTTGCAATCTAGATAGATTAGGGTTTACGAAATTTATCGAAATCATGCATGTGTTTGCTGTTTGTGTGAGTAACATTGTTTTTGTGCTTAAATGTTTCAGGATTCACTCAAGGAAACAACTTATTCACCAAACGTATGTCTACAATGCAATCTCGAAATTTCTTGTACAAGAAATTTCGATAAGTATAAAAGTTATCGAAAACTTTTATCGAAATCTTTGATAAGTTATCGAAAATTCCCATAACTTATGTTATCGAAATCTTTTATAACTTATCGAGATTTTTTCAATAAGAGTTGTCGAGATCTTTGAAGTTTTCGAAAACCCATAATTATCGAAATCCTGAGAACAGTGCTTATCGCAATTTTTTGGATTCAAGTTATCGAGAACTTTTGCCTTGACATGTTATCGAGATCTTTCAGTTTGAAAGTTATCGAGAACACTCAATGCAAATGTTATCGAGATCATTGAATTGGAGAGTTGTCCAGATCACAGATTTACAATTTATCGAGATCACACTTAGAATAATTTTTGAAAAGTTTGTATGACATGTAAACTTTAAAAAAAAAACTAAGTTGTATTCTTGTGAACTTGTATTCATGTGATTGTGACCATTGTGACATTATTTTGTGGATGTTTAGTGATTGTGTAATCTATTAGATGTACTTAACTTGTATTATGTGTGTAGAATGCTTATCATTACGTCTTAGATTACATACAATTTATCATCATCATAACCAACATCTCACGAGCTTAATGAAACTTGCATGCAAAATGTGAAATGAAATGGTCTTAAGTATCAAACTCGTACGTTAACTTACAAACTAACAAGTTGAATGTTTGATCTTATGACATCATATTTTCAGTTCACAATGGCTCAACCACAACAACAAGCAGAAAACGCACCCGCACAGAATCTTCCACTTTTAACACTTGGTGAAGTAGTTCCAGCTGACTACCATGTGACCCTTGGCAAGAACAATCTTCGTTTAGACTTCAACAAGCTCAGGATTACTGAAGATTCTTGCCGGATCGTCAAAGACATTCTATTGGCACATCCGTGCAAGAGCATGCTTACGAAGTCTGCTTCTGTTCCAACCTTCTACATTCACCAGTTCTGGCACACTGCTCAGGTCAATTTGGATGATGCTTCATTCAAGGTCACTCTAGAACAACAGGAATACGAAGTTGATCTAGATGTTCTCAGGACGGTTCTAATGCTTCCTACTTCCAATGAATATGAACCGATGTTGACAGAGCTTGAAGTACTCGACTACATGATTGAGCTTGGTTATGATACAGAAGAGTCCTCCAGGCTTATACTGTCCAAGTTCAACGTCAAGTATCTACCTCAACCTTGGAGAACATTTTACATGCTTATCATCAGATCTATCACGGGACGGAAGAGTGGTCATGAACATCCCCGACTATCCCATCTGCAAGTATTCTGGGGGATGATGAGCAAGGCCGACATTGACTTTGCAGATCCAATCATGAGCGACATCATCTTTCAGATCCGTACTACTGGTCGAACCATGATTCCTTTCTTAAGGTTCACCAAAATGCTCATTGACTACCTCGTTGGCAAAACTCCTGAGTTTCACCAAAGGATGTTTGACCGTACCGAACCAAAGCACAGCATTGTGGACGAAGACAAGATTGCTTTCGTCAAGTCCATTCAGTTCACTCCAAAGACCATAGGCCTGAGAATACCTGACAATCTTCTGAATGACAAGATTCTTGCATCTTCGAACTACCGAATCTACGACTTAGCCTACAAAGCTGGGAGAGTAGGCATTTCTGAAACCGAAGAAGTTCCTAGATACATAAGGGAGACTCACAGCAAGAGAGGTGCTAAATCTGGAAGCTCCAGCAGTACTCAAACTCCTAAACAACCAAAGTCCATGCCTGCTGCAGCCCCGAAACGAAAAGTCATCAAGAAGAAAGTCGCCACACCTGAACCATCACCACCACCATCAGAAGCTAGTGGGTCAGAATTTGGCTCTGATACCGAAACCGACATAGATGAAGGAGGGGACTATGAAATAAGGTATGTCGCTCAAGAGGATCCTAAACTCGAACTGGCAAAACAATTAAGTTTAGAAACACTCCATGAGCAGCAACAACAACCAAGAAAAGGAATAGTCATCCGTGAACCTGGGAATGATGATGAAGAAACTGTGGAACCTGAATCTGAACCTCCAACTGACAAAGGCAAGCTGAAAAGCATAATCGTTGACACCCGATACCTGGAAAAGGAAGAGCAGAAAAAGCTCAAGTTGGCTGCTCGTCTCAACCTTCAATTGCAACAAGCTCATCAGCAAAAACTTGAACTCCAAGCTAGAGAAGGTGGTTCTAGCAGCACAGTGATACCTCCAACAGCAACTGAAACAACAACAGAACAACTGGAAAAGGATGCTGAGGGTAACACTATCATGAAAGATGCTGGAGTAGAAGAGGCTACAGATGAACTACAAAAGGAAACTGAGACAATAATTCCAGAAATTGAAGCCAAAGGTCAGGAAGAAGAGGAGTTGAGTAAGAAAACCCCATAGGAACCGGCAGAAGAAAATCTTGATGATCAACCCCATGATCAAGATCAAGATGATCAATTCTTCGACACCGACATGCCATCACCGCCAAAAGATAGGTCTCCGACACCGGAAAGACCTTCAATCCCTCAAGGTACACCACCTAAAGATCCATCTCCACCTCATTCTGAATCAGATAGAGAAGCAGAATCATCATGATCATCCGTGAACGTGTAGAAGATCTGCAGTTAGGTGTCGAAAGCTACCAGAATCACCTCAACTTGACCAAACCACAACTCATGATCGAAGAACTACATGACGCATCTCAACTAATGATTCTCCAACAACCAAAGTTCGGGGTTACTTACCTCAACTCAAAGCATCAGCTACGGTTCATGCGGTTCGACGAGCTTCATAAGTTCTGTGATGTTACCTTGCAAAGAGTTCATGATGGTTTAGTAGAGAGATTGACGGACGATCTGAATAAAGTTAAAGAAGGAAAGCATACCCGTTGGAATTCTAGCACAAGAAGAATGGTAAAGAACTTCATCCATGCCATTGAAGAAAGGCTCAACCGGAGGGAGCAGATCAGGAGACTGGAAAGTTATATCGGGGTTCGTCCATCGTTTCCGATCCTGACATTTCAAAGGCCAAACGCAAAGTTCACCGACTTCAATGCTTTGACTCCATCTCAGACATAAGCTTTTGGTATAACCTTTCATAATTTCTAATTCATTCTTGTTAATTGTGAATCATTAAGGCTTGTGTACACATAACAGTGCACAACCCATACCTTGTAAAGAAAGGACCCTGTGGTAAGCTTCAGTGCTACAATCCTAAGATAAGGAGTGAAGGCTTCTTACTTTTGAGTAGATTTTATTAAACTTTTCAGATTTTCACAATTCTACTCAAAAGACAAGTATTTCACCTCAATGAGTATCTACAAGTTGAGGGGGAGTACTTGTACCAAAACATCGTTCTTAAAATCTCAAATCTTTGATGATAACTCCCCATACGACTCAAAAAGCATATTTTAATCAAAATCGTTTGCAAAAACAACATTTGATATGCTATTTTTGAGGGGGAGAAGAAGAAAATGATTAAAATATGATGTGGCAATATTGTATCTCACTCGAGCTCGACTCAGAATTGACCCAAGAATTGACGAAACAAAAACCGTTAGTATTCGAAAGGATTTATCCGAGTAGATTGTACCGTTTCGAGAAACTCTTTCTAGACGTTACTTTGACGGGGTCTAACTTCCTTTATGGAATGTTTACAACTTCAAGGTAGTTATTAGGGCTAGTTGTCAACTAAAAACTGACAATGCATCCCTTTAACTAAGCAACGTAACCATGTCCCTCGGGTACATGTCTATTAAGAGTGGATCAATTCTAAAGTGCCAACTTCTCCTGCATGTGTTATTTTCCGCAAAATATTCATAAGCACATGTGGAGGGGGAGTATTTCATAAGAAAATAAAACCCTCAAAGTGTTATAAAATGTTTTTTTTCACAAACACTTTGAGAGATTTTCAAATGAATGGTTTCAAAAGGCATCACTAGGATAGTCATGGAGTTATAAGGTGACTAAGGTTAGGAATAACCGTCCTATGATCCGCCTAAACCGGAGGGATCTACCCAAGGACATCACCAATAGTTAGTATTTAGAAGTCCTTAGGTATGATTCGAAAAAGGAGAAATGAATGAAACGGAGAAAGAAGGGGTTGAAGAATTAAAAAGAAACGTTATGAAAAGGGTGAAAAGAAATGAGCCCTCCAAATTATTCAACCTTAGGGCAGACACCGGGTTCAATTCATATGCTACTGGTTGTTGCTAAGGCGACACCGGTATTGAAGATAAAAGACGTCATGGACCCAGTGACGCATGCACCTTAACCTTCTAGCCACTCGGGTATCTCTCAAAAGATACTTGTTTCATTCTCACGGGGAACCGTTGTAATCTATCGACCTTCTATTTAGAGTTGGTTGATATTGAAACAGGAGACCCTGCCCCAATCTCCGCATAGGAAACCATAAGTTGCACTAATTGAGTCTAGAGCCACGAGATACATCAAAGATCTCTTAGGTACACTTAGTAATCTTACATTGGTTGTTCTACATCAATGGACACCAATTGTAAATTATCGAGTCCTTCGCAGATCTTAGCAATCTGCCTAGAACGTTCATGAGGGATTTACTTAGGTATTTCTCGAATGATTGAACAGAAATCCTGCCAGGGTCAACATCAAACAGCCCTGACAGCAGGTCACTTCGGTAATTCCTCGTGGGTTACGCTTAGTGTCTATGATGGCTTCAAATGGTCTACAGTCGTGGGGTGATCTCCAGCGACTCACCTAATCGTGGGTGTACTTAGTTGTGCCCGTGTAAGCTCCTTAGGGGGTATCCGATTAGGAACGGCCTTGGCGCGAATTAGAAGGAGTGTTCATAATATGTTGTTGATGAATTCTAGTTCAAACCTATAAGTACCGGTTGTATTATTGCTAACTGTTTTATTTCAGGTACAAATGCCATCTTGAACACCAACTTCCACATGCTCATACATACATCTCAATGCCAGAATCACCTCAACTTGACCAAACCACAACTCATGATCGAAGAACTACATGACGCATCTCAGCTAATGATTCTCCAACAACCAAAGTTCGGGGTTACTTACCTCAACTTAAAGCATCAGCTACGGTTCATGCGGTTCGACGAGCTTCATAAGTTATGTGATGTTACCTTGCAAAGAGTTCGTGATGGTTTAGTAGAGAGATTGACGGACGATCTGAATAAAGTTAAAGAAGGAAAGCATACCCGTTGGAATTCTAGCACAAGAAGAATGGTAAAGAACTTCATCCATGCCATTGAAGAAAGGCTTAACCGGAGGGAGCAGATCAGGAGACTGGAAAGTTATATCGGGGTTCTTCCATCGTTTCCGATCCTGACATTTCAAAGGCCAAACGCAAAGTTCACTGACTTCAATGCTTTGACTCCATCTCAGACATAAGCTTTTGGTATAACCTTTCATAATTTCTAATTCATTCTTGTTAATTGTGAATCATTAAGGCTTGTGTACACATAACAGTGCACAACCCATACCTTGTAAAGAAAGGACCTTGTGGTAAGCTTCAGTGCTACAATCCTAAGATAAGGAGTGAAGGCTTCTTACTTTTGAGTAGATTTTATTAAAGTTTTCAGATTTTCACAATTCTACTCAAAAGACAAGTATTTCACCTCAGTGAGTATCTACAAGTTGAGGGGGAGTACTTGTACCAAAACATCGTTCTTAAAATCTCAAATCTTTGATGATAACTCCCCATAAGACTCAAAAAGCATATTTTAATCAAAATCGTTTGCAAAAACAACATTTGATATGCTATTTTTGACGGGGAGAAGAAGAAAATGATTAAAATATGATGTGGCAATATTGTATCTCACTCGAGCTCAACTCAGAATTGACCCAAGAATTGACGAAACAAAAACCGTTAGTATTCGAAAGGATTTATCCGAGTAGATTGTACCGTTTCGAGAAACTCTTTCTAGACGTTACTTTGACGGGGTCTAACTTCCTTTATGGAATGTTTACAACTTCAAGGTAGTTATTAGGGCTAGTTGTGTAACACCCCCAACTCAAATATGGCAGCTACAGTGCTGGGGGTATTACGAAAATAGAAACCAGGCACATTTATAGTAAACGACCACAACTCGGGACGTTTAAAATGTGACCAAAACACATCATTCGATTTATAAACCATTTAGAGTACAAGTACTCTTTGTATAAAATAGCAGCGGAAAAGTAAATAGAGTTTGCAGCGGAAATTAGACAAAGTATAGCAGCGGAAAAGTATAAGACACGAAAAGGTTTGACGAATGACATGTAAAAATAGGGTAGTAAAGTAGTTAAGCTGCCGTGACAGAATGCCCCTCCAGCCAATGCCACTCCTCCATGCCCATTATATCATCATGCCAAGCTACACATTATTACCTGACAATACATGCTTAAAAAGTCAACACGAAGGCTGAGTGTAATCCATAGGTTTAAAATATAAAGTTGAGCACAAGGTTTAATCATAAGATATGAGCAACATATGCTAATATCGGGTAATCAAGATAACAACCAATGTATAGAGGCATCCCTGTGCATATAACATTGTTGATGATGCTAAGCTCATGACACGCAAACGTTAACCACAATCATAATATCAATATAACCGCGGAATTTCATAGTATAACAGTGCCCTCAAGGTCGAGCACTTGCCATTTACTCGACAAATCGAATATAGTACACCACAATTTGCCTATCTAGCAAAAGGAGTGGGAGGGTCA
>LBNU01023593.1:133426-147138 GCA_014162995.1 Artemisia annua
TATATATATATAGTTATTGTTCATTGTTTTGATTGCTTCCCCTCAGTACCATGTTTCTTGTCCCAGATTTAACCCATCACAAATTGTTTAAAATGCCAACAGAGGCATTAGTTACAGACCATAAGAATAAATTGTTTTGAAATTATCTTAAAACAACCAGATGTCTGGTTGGAACCTTCAAAGTTCGCCGCACACAACATTTTGTGCAGCGGGGTTACTGCTGCTATTGTTGTTGTTGATCTTGCTGCTGCTACTGCTCCTGGGAGGTAGTGGTGTCACTGGTACAAAAAGTTGTATCGGTCACGCCAAAAATGTGTGACGATATGCATATAGTCACACATGTTTTTTTCGTTGTGTGTCACTAAAGGTCCCGCCACCGTAGGTGGCATATGGTCACATTTTTGAGTTCGTGGCCTTTTCCATCGAAAAAGAGTGACCAAAACCCTGAATATGTGTGACAAATTAGGCACAAGTTTTATTGGATTAGTCAGTATCAGTGATCGTAAACACCTTATAGTCACACGAATGTTTTTTGACAGTAACTATTGTTCATCCTTTGGCTACATAAATATATAATATATGTGACATTTGAGATGATTCTTTCTAGTAAATGCGTATTATGTGTGACTATTTCCCGTCTTGTGGCCACATGAATATACAATAAATGTGACGTTTGTGATGATTTAGTCACACAATGGGTGTTGCTTTTTTGGAATTAGTCACATACAATTTAAAACAAAGTGGCCAAAAGTGTTAATAAGTGTGACCATATGCTCTTTAAATTGAACAAATGTGTATTTTGTGTAACTATGGATCATCAAATGGCCACATGAATTTTATGTTTGTGTGGCCTTTTGTAATATTTAGTCACACAAACCATGTTGGTTTTGGGTATTTAGTCACATACAATTAAGCAAACAGTGGCCAAAAGCGTTAATAAGTGTGACCATATGCTGTTTAAAGTGAAGAAATTTGTATTTTGTGTGACTATTGATCATCCAATGGCCACATTAATTTTATGTTTGGGTGGCCTTTTGTAATAGTTAGTCACACAAACCATGTTGGTTTTGGGTATTTAGTCACATACAATTAAGCAAACAGTGGCCAAAAGTGTTAATAAGTGTGACCATATGTTATTTAAAGTGAAGAAATTTGTATTTTGTGTAACTATTGATCATCCAATGGCCACATTAATTTTATGTTTGTGTGGCCATTTGTAATATTTAGTCATACAACGAATTACGCGAACAATGACCAAAAGTGTTAATAAGTGTGGCTATATACATCTTTCAGTCACATTTAAAAAATCAATATATATCAAAATAAATTCAAATACAATAAAATTGGAATGTATATAATTGAACCAAATATAAAATTTGTATATAACTCTTTACCCTAGGACCTCCTTTTATACACCAAGGAGACCTAATCGGCTTACAATACTTTCCTAAGTATCTATAATCTTTTCCATAGACAACTAATACATATCATATAAGCGGTAATAACTATATGAACCAACAGTACTAACTTATAACTAGCAGCTATAACTAATACACTAGCAGTACTAACTTCAAGCAATCTTGATCTCTGAGCAGTCTAACTTTGTACTAGAAATACTAACTTTCACTGTCAGTAGTGACTTTTGTACTAATCTCATCATCTGGATATTCTCCCTCTCTGTTTTAATTAAAAAAAGACAAAAGTTAGAAGCACAAACAATATCTTTTCTTGCCATCGATGATTGTGTTTGGTTTGTATGTGTATGTGCATGTGCTTGCATTTAATAGATAAGCAAAAAGTTACCAAGAGCCGACGGAAAAAGCGTTCTGATGTGTCATATGCTTTCAAATACCCATTTTGCTGCAGTTGTAGAACAAAACGAGCAGACAGTTGATCGTTCACACCAGACAGTTCATATATCCGGTACCATTCAGCAAATAGCTGAGTAACCTGTTAACAACGGAAGTTGCATGCTTAGTTCTTTAGACAACCTATATACTCAATATTTTTGCCTTAACCAAATAAACACCTAATAGCAAACATGTACATTCACATTTAGAAAATAACTTCTCATCTTATTGTAGCTCTTCTTAACCCATTACCTGTTTGTCCTGTTAGGGATAAAAACATACCCTGAACCGGCCAGTTCATAGCTGAAAATTCTATGTCTAATGATATGCATGCTGATAGACCTCTAGTGATGATGAAATACCTACAAATCCACTGCCAAACTCAAAGCCCTTGGTTGCAGGTATCGATAAAGCTGTCTTAGCCAATTCAGCTTCAAGTTTGTCAAAAACTGGTAAACCAAGTCCCTGCCATGTAGATTTTGAAGTACCAATAATAAGTGAGCAAGTGCACACAGCCGTATATAGACACTTAGTAAAAGAGAATTAGTGCTTACTCGGGGAGGTTTCACACAATACATGTAACAATACCGCCAACAGAATCACCTCTCACTCGAACAACATCAATATCAACAATCATCTTCCTTGCATATTCGGGATCTGGGCACCTACATATTGTAGAACCCAGCATACTTGATCGTTACGGGCTAGGTTGTTAAACCTTTAATCTAGGAACACACAATAACGAAAGCGGAATATTCAAACAATGAATTAACGTTATCATGAACAAGGTTTTTCATTATCATCTTACTCTCTAACGATTACAAACTTAATAACATGTTCTACCTTGATCAAGTAGAACACGTTATCTAAACTAAACAACTAACGACTAACCCTAGGCGTTTATCTCCTACGCCTAGGTTACACACACACACCTTTTAGTCGACTACATTATGGAAGACTTATTAATAAAATCCTACACCCTTGATCTCTTTATATAGAGAGATATTAGGGTTTACAAAATACTACGAAGGACTAATAAATAAAACTTCTTTTGCAAGCAAGTCCTTCCCATCTTTTGTAGAATTCCTTCTTGTCACTTTAAGCCCTTCATGTTTCATTCTTCTTGTTTTGTATCATCAAATCAATAATAGACCCAACAATCTTCCCCTATTTGATGATGACAAAACAAACACCTTCTTGTACGAACTTCCCTAGACGAAGTAGAGAAATTGAGATAAAATCTCACCATGAATGAAACAATCTTGTCTTCCCCTTGATTCATGCAATGCCACTCCAACATCTCTTCAACATCTCTTCCCCTTTTTGTTATCAACAAATAGGGAACATATGAAATATGATCTTTACCACCACGAACTAATACCACACATCCAATTCATCCTTCCAATGTCTCAAATTACCCTCCATGAAGTTTTCCGCAACTATAAATGAACTTGAAACAATAGAAATCAAAACCATCAGTAGTAATACTAATCAACAGTAGTAAGAATCAAAAACTTCCCCTTGAGTGGTGCATGAACATCAAATGATTAAACACATCATTAGATACTTCCCCTGAAATCAATGTGTTAACCATCTTCATGATTCTTCAAATCTGTAAGCTCCTTGTAATGATTACTGATGAAGAAAACCAAATATAACAAACTTGATGAAGAAGTAGAACAACCCAAACTTGTGTCTTATATCTTGTACTAACCACGTGACTCCAAACTCATACCAAGAACAAAAAATATGAATAGACCGCAATCTCTTGACAAATCCTCAACTAGATGAGACACTGAGTACTACAACGTAACTCCTTAAAGTGATAGCCAATGTGTGCATTGAGCATCATAAGAAAAATCACACATTGCTAGATTCATCAAGTCTTTGTCACATCTTTAACGCACAAACAAGTTATCTTTAAACGTGATGAAGCCGTTTAAAATATGATAAGAACACGCATCTAAGAAGCTCCACTTCACCTTCAAATAAGTGATAAATAATCGTCTTCGTAACCAATTATTCCAAATAAACCAAATACGAGCCTTTTAAAAACCTTTAAGAACAATAAACTTCTTCCTGTGTGTGTGAATGAAATAACCATTCTGTGTGTGTAATCCAAAATCAATCAAACTTATGTACTTCCCCTTACTGCTCTTAAATCATGCATATAAACTTGTAGCAGTACTTTGAACTAACGCAACAGTACATTCAACGAACGGGCAGTACTTTCAATAAACGAGCAGTACTTTCTTATGAGGGATCGAGCAGTACTTTAGTCGAGCAGTACGTTGGACGAGCAGTACTTTGAAACAATTTGCGTAGCAGCAGTACCTTAATAACGAACAGTACGTTGTTGAAGTAGCAGTACTTAGAAAGATACCTCGAGCAGTACTTTGAAGAATGAAAATCATAGTAGCAGCAGTGTTAGATAGCAAATATCAGTAGGAACAATATACGAGCAGCACTTTAAAAAACTTCGTTGCAGTACCATATGTTTATAATTAAACCATATGCGACAAAACTAGCTCCTACATACTGATCAACACGAATGAGCCAATCACCATACAAGACCAGCGAATAATCTTTTAGAATCTTGCTACTGACCAATTTAAATAAGCTTCATCAGGACCACGACAAAACAATTTAGACCAAAACAAATCTTCATTAATGAGTCCGAGGTATTAATTGAACCCAAATTCACCTTCATTGCCCACTTCCTTGCATTAATTAATGTCAACCCATGATTAAACATAATATTGAAGACCAATTGATTTATCTTCATAACCACCGACCCATGATACATGTCTCAACCAATGATTATACTTGTACGAGGTTTAATGAACAAAAGATGCAACAATCTGCCATAAATAAGCCTCGACCCCACAATAATTGTACCTCCAATTGAATCATTCAAACTCCAATTAATGACCCTTGTATAATTAATTCAATTCATAGCACAATTAATTCATATGTTTGAAGAATTAATTTATGGTACGAGGTGATTAATAGTGAATGCACTTTGCAACAATCAAATTTAATATACCAATTACCATATGTTGCCTTATTAATTCACTACGAGGTTATTCAATTTAAGCAGCTAATCAGATACGAATCATGTTATACTTTGTCGGCAAATAGAAATCCAAAAGAAAAGGTCGATATCAAAAGAAACGATTATACCTGAAAACCTTAAACACAGATCGAACCTTCTTCAGAACTTCAATAAACCTTGTAATCCCAGATATCACGAGCCCCAGGCTCTGATACCACATGTAGAACCCAGCATACTTGATCGTTACGGGCTAGGTTGTTAAACCTTTAATCTAGGAACACACAATAACGAAAGCGGAATATTCAAACAATGAATTAACGTTATCATGAACAAGGTTTTTCATTATCATCTTACTCTCTAACGATTACAAACTTAATAACATGTTCTACCTTGATCAAGTAGAACACGTTATCTAAACTAAACAACTAACGACTAACCCTAGGCGTTTATCTCCTACGCCTAGGTTACACACACACACTTTTAGTCGACTACATTATGGAAGACTTAATTGATAAAACCTACATCCCTTGTCCTCTTTATATACTAGAGGATTAGGGTTACAAGAATACTACGAAGGACTAATAAATAAAACTTCTTTTGCAAGCAAGTCCTTCCCATCTTTTGTAGAATTCCTTCTTGTCATATTAAGTCCCTCATGTTTCATTCTTCTTGTTTTTTTTTTTTATCATCAAATCAATAAATATAATTCCCAACACATATGTTGCTCTCTAACAATTGTAACTTACTAGTTAGTACATATATCTGACAAAACTCCATAGTCCTCTACTCCTTCTTAACTGCATGTCTGTACATAACTTCATGTTCAAGACCTGAAACATAATTGAATTACAACCTTAAAGTAAATTTGCTATTTTTGGCTTAAGGCATTGCAAATGACAAAACAGCATCTGAGTTGTTACAACTCATAAATCTCAATACAGTGCTGGTACTAACTTACGAAAAGTTGATACTTAAAATGTCACTAGGCAAGCCTCCTATATCCATAGAACATACAGGACACCAATAGCACCATTATGAGTTTTCAATCAATCAGTATAGTTACAACTCATAAATTGTATCCATATCTTTGTACACAATGAGGATCACGACAGATCAATTAATGTGTATAGGGGGTTAATTGCATAAAATAATAACCAACTTTGTTTGCACCTAAATAAAACCCTTAAAAATAATTTGACAGTAAAAGTCAACATGGTCAGAGGTAGTGACTCGTCATAGCCTGTATGAATTACCTTAAAATGAAAGTTTTGAGGGCATCTTAGGTGCCAAGAAAGTTGGTTACATGAATAATATCTGCTCCCATTTATATATGTTTGGGATCACATAAACCCTAAATTAGAAATTACAAAGTAAAAAAGAAAAAAAATAGAAAAATCACTAAATCACTAAGTTAACGCACGAACACTTCAGATTGATTCTCTAACTGAAGATACAACACAATAAAGTACCTGATTCATGGATAAATGAACTTGACGAGAGGGGGTGTGAGATAGATTAAGAAAATTAGTTGGGGAGAAGATATTATGAAGATGATGTGAGATCTGAGAAAAAAGATATATATAAGATGGGTGGAGGGGCAATTTGATTTTGGGGAAAAATTTAGGCGGGGTTCGCAAAACGTTTGTGAAAAGTTTGAGTGGGAACTTTTATTTTGGGAAAAATTAAGTTTTCTACAAATAAATTTAAGGGATAAATACTAAATAGTACTATAAATTTAGGCGGGGTTTGCGAAACGTTTGTGAAAAGTTGAGTGAGAAATTTTATTTTGGGAAAAAATAAGTTTTTTACATATAAATTTAAGGGATATATAGTACTATAAATTTAGGCATTTTATTGTTGAGTTTAAAATATATTTGAATCTAATTGAATATAATATATTGCAACCAGTTTAGTTGAGTTGGGTGTTAATCTAAGACTTCCATAATCCATTCCATTCCATACATGACAAAATATCAAAATACATTCCATACATGAAAAAAAATAAACTTAAAAACACGATTAGTATAAACTTAAAAACACGATTAGATAATCCATTCCATATATGACAATATCAAAATACAATAGATAATCCATTTCCAAATCTATTCCATACATGAAAATATCAAAATACAAACTAAACATATAAGACCTCCTAACCCTTTTTTGCGTCTGAATAGCCTTAATCTTCTCAATATGGGCTTTCTTCTCTTCGATTCCTTCACGGGTCAGCAGGAGGAGTTGAGCAATCAAATCAAGCCTTCGACGGTCCCGGACCTGAGATTCAACAAGGCAATGCTCTCCAGCCTTGGCAACCTCATTATCAGGACCAAAGGACCAAGCCTCATCGATGGTATCATTACGCTTATCAAGCTTGGCCCTCAGTTTGGTACTCTCATCCCCCATTCTTATGAGAAAGCCCTCATCCTCAGTCATATCTTGAGACTCCAGAAAAGTGAAGACATGAGACAACTCATCTGAGCTACAAGCTTCTCTTACTTCGTTGATGTTCAGTGTGTCAGCCATTGATAGTTGCTGAAAAAGTAATTAGGGTTATGGCAAGGAATGTGACTGTGAGGATTATGTCCAATGACACTCAATGAGTGTTGTATAAATAACCAAAAAAAAGTAACTCAACGAGACACCCCAACACACAGCAATCACCGAGGTAAATGTTCCCTTTCTCGCCATCTTTTTTTTGGTTATGGCGGAGGCGTGTCTGGAAACAGGATATCTAGCAGTATAGGAAGGGCAATGCAATTAATACTGGTTCATGGCATGTGGAAAGTAAATGAGGCAATGTATTATTAGGTTGTGTGGCTCAAGGGGTGAAAAAGTAACCCATGTGCCTATAAGTCCCATAAAAGAGAAAAACTAATCCTACAATGGAAATCATCAATCTAAACACATAAATACATTCATTAAAAGCAGCTTTTGTTAATACACAAATAAAAGATGCCAACAAACATGCCATTTTCAAGGAGTTTGGGTTGCCGTGCTGCCTAGTTCAACCTTGGTTAGAGACATTGATGGTTGGTCAAGTTCGAGAGAGGGAAAGGTCCTGTGATGTTGGTGGATGAAGGGGAGCTTATGAAATAAAAAGTAAGAGATAATGAGTCGTGTGGCTAAGGAGTGGACTTTGTGATTGGAGAGCTTAGGGGATGGTGTTTGCTTTTTGACTCGCACGTTCAAGAGCCATTTCAGAGCTCACTATACTGCAAACCAAGACATTTTCTGAAGGGTGTCACGATCCTTGGTGAATTTTATGAGGAAACAAAAGCGGCCAGCAGAGCTTTTGTCCCTTCATTCAGAAGCTCAGAGCCATGGCCATACTGATGCATTTTGTTGAAAATGGTATCAGGTTAAGTTTGTAGTTGTTTTAGATGTTGGAAATTTTTTCTGTTACTACTTAACTAATGTTACAGTTTCATGCATCGAAATCTTTGTGTTGGAACTTACCCGTGATTTTATTTATTTGCCCTATGGTGTTGTTGTGTCGTCATATGTTGCTTGTTTGTCGGCTCAATGTCTTGGTTTGTTTCAATCCCTTCCTTTGTTCCGAATAGTGTACCTGTTAGTAATAAGCGTTGAGTGTTATGGTATAATATGGCAATTGCTTAGAAAAAAGCAAAAAGATGTTTGCTGCTTGAAATTTTACCTTAACTGGAGTAACATCAGCAATTTAGAGCCTTGGGTTAATTATATACTGGTTGGGCAACAGGCGTGTGTTCTATGATAAAAAAATGTTTTGGTTAATGCAAGTATATATTTCACAAAGTTTCAACATAAATAAAAAGAGAATGTCAACCTTGACCTTCTCCCTTGATTCACGACGCATTTATCATGGCTTGACCCAATAACCTGGTATAATGATGTGGCCAGCAAATCCACGGTTGAGCTGGCATCAGGCATTGTTAAAATGAAATGGAGTCAGGACAGCCGATAATGATTGATGAGTCCAGTTTATATACATGCCATTCAATCAACAAACTGGATTACTGCGAAAATTCCGTAATGCGAGCCACCGGTTGAAAAGAACAGTTTCCATCATAGCCTATTTGACCATAAAAAACGAAACTAAAACGGTGAGGTAATTTTGCATGACAGTCGAAACACCCATGCCTTCCATGGCTCATGGCACCATTACTGTTTTCGCTACTTTCAACAACAGTTAAAACAATTGACCTAAATTCACAAATTCACAAAACAGCCAAAAACATACCAACCTATTATTCGAAAAAAACAGCAACACTTTTACAAACAAAAAAATAAATTAAAAATAAGCAAAATTACTAACTACATTTAGTCAAAATGCAGAGCAAACCAACATTATAATATATAAAAAAATGTACCTTAATTTGACGTCAACAAGGCTTAAAACAACCCCTAAGATGGTTTAACAACGTATGGTGCATGAGCGGGCCGACGGCATTGTTGCCGGACGGTGATGTTTGATGACCTTGCCGCGTGAAAGGCCACCTATCACTAGTGCAACCAAAAATAAACACCAAGCGTTAGTGTATTTAACATTAAGGATTAAAATGTATAGATTATAAACAAGATCCTTCAAACCCCAGGAGACTCCTACCTCCTAACATAGCCAACAACTTGATATTGGAGCGGCCTTTCGGTGGTCTGATATGTGCTTATTTCACATATCTTTATTCACCCATTATTAGATATTTTAGACCAAGAACTAACGTCATAGCCAAGATATCGGTTCTTGCGTCGGCTTTAAAAACCAAAAAAAAAAACAAAAAAAGGAAAAAACAAAAAAAAAAAAAAAAAAAAACAAAAAAAAAAAAAAAAAAAAAAAACAAAAAAAACAATTGACCTGTGCAGGCTATGGATTTTGCTAAAACAATCACAAAAGCAACCTAAAAGCCCAAAAACGAGCACAGATGCTGGTAAAAGAGTTTGAAAGAGAAAGTCACGAAGACAATCTAGCTCCATGAAAAGCCCGTGAAGATGATTTTTCTCAAAGGCTCAAGAAGTACGAAGGAGACACTTAATCAAAGCTCATTGATGATATGAGCCTATATAGCTTTCCTAATCCGAGCAAGTGATCACTTTTACATTATTGAAGATCTTTGGAAAGCTCGTCAACACATCACCTCAAAGTTACAAGGACTTTAGTCGTATTTTAGAAAGTTAAGATAGTGTCGTATCTCTAGTTTATGCTTTGTATGAACGGAATTGTAAAGACTAAGGGGCTAAGTGCAATATGTAAAAACAAGGGATTAGTCACCTAGACTCCCTTAAATACCACCCCATGGCCTCATTTAGTCTTGGTTAGTTTTAAGTTAGTTTTGTGTAGTTTTTAGTTTTCATAGTCCTAGTTTATTTTCATGTTGTAGTGTAAGGTTTTTAATACAAGCTTTTCATTTTCATGTCCAAGTCTTTTACTTTGCTTATTTCCTTGCTTATTTGCACCTTCTTTTCATCTTATTCAAGCTTCTTACTTCTATCTTGATTCAATATAAGCTCCTAAAAGTCTTGCACCACCTTTGCATGAAAAGAAATTTTCGTGCCTTATGATTATGACTTGAGCTTATTTGGGTTTTGCTAGCTTGTGAGAGCTTTTGTTTCGATTTGTTTTAGCTTATTTACAAGTTTTAAAGTTGTAATCTTTAGCTTTTTAATCTTTATTTTGAGTCTAAACTAGCTTTTCATTTACAAGCCCAAGGAATATGTTTTGCTTATTTTGATTAGTTGTGTTTTCTATAGCTTATTTTGAGTATTGGTCTTGCTTAATATTAAGTTTAAATGAGTTTTTATTAAGTTTTTATAAAAAGTTTACGTAAAAAAAATATATCCAGTGAGTCTATTAGGGTTTAGTAGCGAGTATGGAGTCTATTAGGGTTTAGTAGCGAGTATGGTACTTTTCACATAGCGAGTATGCTTTTTCTTTTGATCTAGCGAGTTTCATCTTGGCTAGAATAGCGAGTTTCATTTTTAGTTTACCATAGCGAGTTTGTCTTTCTTTTCAAACATAGCGAGTATGATTTCATTTAGAGCTTAGCGAGTTTGGTCTCACACTTAGGATAGCGAGTTTGGTTTTATACCCTAGCGAGTTTGGTTTCCACTTTTTGTCTAGCGAGTTTGTTTTCAAACTAGCATAGCAAGTTTCCTTTTTGTAGCGAGTTAGGATCATTAAGGGCTTAGCGAGTTTTGTTTTTCATTTTAGCATAGCGAGTTTCATATTTTGTTTTATATAGCGAGTTTCATCATTATCTTGTCTTAGCGAGTTTTGTTTTTTTTATTTTCTTTAGTTTTCGAGTCTTAGTCTTTTACTGTCGTGTCTTGTTTATAAAGCCGAGATAGGCTTATTTGCACTCCATCGTTCATCGAGTGGAGTTTTCTTTTATCCATTTCTTACCGTTACTCTGTCGAATTTTCTTTTGAACCTTTTAACTTAGTCTAATTTTCTTTCGTTAATTAAATACAAAACAACAAAAACATTTTCTTTATTTCTTTCTTAAGTTTAAACTTTTATTTCTTCTTCGCTTTACTTAGTCTCATGTTTTCCTTCATAGTTAAACTTATTTCCTTTCTTATCGTTCTTTATTTCATTTAAACTTTATGCAAATCTTTCGTAGTATAACTAAAACAAATTCAACTCTTTTAAACCCATTCATCTCACATAACTCACGACTTGAGTGACTAGATCAATTTCAACGCTCGTTGGGACAACGATACCCGTGGTTCTTGCTTTCACTAGCCTAGTTCCGCTCATATCAGTGGTGCGTTGGTTTATGTGTCCATAGAGTCCCGTGGTGGTGGCGTCGGGTTGTTGGGTGGTTATGGTGGTGTGAGTTGTGATGGTGAATCTGGAGGAGAGGAGGGTTGTGAGATGTTTATATGAATGTTTTGAGAGTTGTGATGGTGACCCTGGTGTTAGTTGTTTAGTTGAATGTTTTGAGGGTAAGGTGTGAAAGGACCAAAATACCCGTTTGCTCATGTATGGTTGCCCAAAATACAAAAGTTGCCCAAAATACAATACGTACCATGTACCTCGTACCAACAGTGGTTGGTCGGACACGTGGCATCCTGTAGTTGTATATACGCTGGTTGCCCAGGGCAACCAGGGCTAGAACGGGAATATTTAAAAATCGGGCCAAAAATGCCTAGCCACAGGGCAACCGGGCCATTTTGGTAATTATCCCTAAATTTAACACATGTAACATCTTAATCTTAGTTTTTATTAGGGACGGAAATTAGCCGAGCCGCTCGTGAAAAGCTCATGATCATATCAGTAAAAAGCTTGAATGATTTGAGCTTTTGTCGAGTAACTAGAGTTCGTTCGAGCTGATTCTTATCGAGCTTTAATTTGAGCTCAAGCTCAAGCCTATCAAATGGACTCGAAATGTGTAATGAGTTGAGCTCAACCTTATATAAGTTCAACTCGAGTTATTGTTGAGTTTTTGGGCTTGTAAGTGACTTAGCATATGTTTTTTTTTTTTTTATATTTAGAGTCATGCTCAAGCCGAATTCAAATTTCTCGATTCCGGATAACATGAACGGGGGAGGTCCCTGTATACTTGCTTCTTAGTGGATGTGACAAACGGTATACACACCTACCAAGCCGGTGCAACCCATGCATGACTGCCTTTAATAACTTCAAATACAATTCATATAACCTTCACACTATAACTATACACCTACCAAGCCGGTGCAACCCATGCATGACCGGTGATAATGGCTAATTCACATGGGTCATGGGTCATGTGCATTAGGTTATCACTTGTCACATTCATTAATTGGTATTTGACATCATATGGGTCATATGCATTGGGTTATAGTTGCTTAGAGTGTAATGTTACGAAATCCATGACTGTTGACAATGGGTAATTAACATGAGTAATGGCTCATGTGCATTGGGTTGTAGTGGCTTGTAGTGTCATGTTATCGACCAATACATGACTGGTGATCGACAAATGGGTAATTAACATGGGTCATAGGTCATGTGGATTAGGTTGTAGTGGCTTATAGTGTAATGGAACCCATGCATGACCGGTGACAATGGCTAATTCAAATGGCCCATGGGTCATGTGCATTAGGTTTTGTAAACTAAGACAAATACTATACAAATTTTTATACGACCGAATAAACCGATTACCAAACCGATGAACACCCCTAATAGACACTAGCAGGGTACCCGCGCGTTGCAGCGGCGGGTATCGTGTAAATAAAATTTTATGCGAGTAATGTATCTGATTATATATTCTTCGTGACGATTGATGATAATATTATGGAGGCTGGTTAAACCGGACAAAACCACCAAAAATCGGGAACCGTTTGGGAAAGTGGTTCGTTGTACGGTCCAATTTTAAAAACCATGTATACAAGATAAAAAGAAAGTTATATTAATTGTACGAAGTTTTTTTATGTTTGATTAGCTTGTACAATAAGCATATTAACATGTACCTTTTATGTAGAGGTGTTTTTTTTACAACATTAAATAGGGGGTTGAAAAGTCAAATGTTTGAACATTTATTGTATTAGATTGTTGTACTAATAGCTTAGCTAATTGTATTTACTTAAAAATCTATTTTTGGTAATCTTAAAAATTTAATATGATAGAAGGTATAAGTGTATAGATAATGCAACATTTTTTCAAAAGTATCACAAATTTTAATAAAAATATCTTAATAAAAATTTGAAATGGCGCTCTTCAGAAATGAAATTAAAATTAACTTCCCGCCCTCCCAAATAGTTTTTTCCCCAAATTAGTTTTCCTTCTTTCTCACCCAAAATTGAAATTTCATTTTCTCTAACAATTGTCCATCGATCCTTCCCCTTTCTCCAGC
>LBNU01023593.1:147237-163426 GCA_014162995.1 Artemisia annua
GATTGATGATAATATTATGGAGGCCGGTTGAACCGGACAAAACCACCAAAAATCGGGAACCGTTTGGGAAAGTGGTTCGTTGTACGGTCCAGTTTTAAAAACCATGTATACAAGATAAAAAGAAAGTTATATTAATTGTACGAAGTTTTTTTTTATGTTTGATTAGCTTGTACAATAAGCATATTAACATGTACCTTTTATGTAGGGGTGTTTTTTTTAAACATTAAATAGGGGGTTGAAAAGTCAAATGGTTGAACATTTATTGTATTAGATTGTTGTACTAATAGCTTAGCTAATTGTATTTACTTAAAAATCTATTTTTGGTAATATTAAAAATTTAATATGATAGAAGGTATAAGTAGTATAGATAATGCAACATTTTTATCACAAATCTTAATAAAAAAAATATTTTAATAAAAAATTTGAAATGGCGCTCTTCAGAAATGAAATTAAAATTAACTTCCCGCCCTCCCAAATAGTTTTTTCCCCAAATTAGTTTTCCCTCTTTCTCACCCAAAATTGAAATTTCATTTTCTCTAACAATTGTCCATCGATCCTTCCCCTTTCTCCAGCCGTTCTATCACACGCCTTACTATTTCGTCAACAAAGTTGTTACTCCGCAATTGGTTTTGCAGCCATGTTTGGTCGACTCTTGAGCCCTTATCAAGGTAATACACATATTTCTACTGCAATAGTAGCTTAATTGTTATGTTTGAGTTTTTCTAAGAAGCCTAATTATATTACTAGTAGATGTAGAAATATTGGGTTACCATTTTTTTGTTTAATGATTATACATGTCATTACCAATACATGTGGTATTTATAGTGTAATCCTTATCGTTAGTGTGGTTAAACCTTAAAAGATCCACTTCAATACCACTGGAACTTACAATTGAATAACTAACATTATTTTCTCATATTTAGATCTTACAGGTTTATGATGCCCACGAAGTGCTCGATGGAATGCTTGAATGAAATGGGTCTTTTATGTAAATATAAAAGATACATTCGGTAGATGGAGGAAACAAGTTATTGTTGTAGATACTTGATAACATTGTGAGTTTTATTGTTATTTTTATTTGTTATGAAATGAGTTTTGTTTATTGTCCAGTTGCGAGCTCTACTCATTCTAACTGTACGTAGCTACGTGAATGTAACCGAGTCAAAAAAATGAGAAGTTTTATATATAAGAGATGGTTATTGAAGTTTTAGTTTTGAGTTATATTTCAAGTACTTAGAGCTTGTTTGTTCTATTTCAAGTGTGTAAATACATTGAGCTTGCAACTGAAGGTAAGATGCTCTACTTTTTTATATCCACATCAAAAGTTATTTCCTTTGTGCAGCAACTGATGCGGCAATGGATGCTTAAGATAACTGCATATGCTGACCGTCTTCTTGATGATTTAGATGATCCTGACTGGCTTGAGAGTATTAAGGAAATGCATAGAAATTGGATACGAAAATCAGAAGGGGCATAGGTGGTCAAGAAACAGATTCGGAAATTGTTGTTTATACCACAAAAGCAGATACCATATTTGGAGTTTGGAGTGACGAATCAGGAGATGAAGAGCTTCAATCACAGAAATATCACAGCCACATTGCAGATATCAGGTTACATAATGTTTCATTTATAGCGTACAAAAAGAATCTAAAAGTAAACACATTTTGTTGATATTTCTCACCTAAGTTATTACAAACTACATACTTATAAGAATTGCAATGTATTTTTGGAAAAGGAAAAACTTTATGAATCTATTGTACCTACATCAGAAACATAGCCTTGGGAGTATTGTCGGGGCTGATCTTCTTACGCTATATGCTGCAAGCTAGAGATATTAGCCTTAACTTAGGTCAGTTTTCTTAGCGTTTTATTGTTTGTTTTCCTTCACATCATAAGTCATTGAATTCTCTTTAAATGGTAGTTTTGGTAGGATATATTCATTCACTAACTTCTTAATCTAGCTGTTAAAGTTCTTGCCTTCTATGATATCTGCAGATAGAGGATACTGTTCGTGCAACAAAGAGAGACTGTTATAGATTTAGATCAATGGCTACAAGTGCTTAAATGAGTGTTTACAAATTTCGGTGGAATTTAGCTGTAACTTGTTTTAGTTATTTCTTAGCTACAAGCTTAACTTTGATACAGACATACAATACATTTCATTTCGAGCAAACGAATTTGACTTGTATACTTATTAATGAAATTATTTCTTAGCTACAAGTTTACACTTTATATATATGTGTTGCATTTATATTTCTTTATTTTTGCAAAATGTTAGTCTAGAAACAAAGAAAACACAAGCCATAACATATGCACAATGATCACAACATCTAATTATACTTAGCAGTTCTAAGTATAACTAGAAGCATTAAATAGCAGTTGCATTAAATAGCAGTTGTAAGTATAACTAGCAGTACTAATGTGTGACCATATGTATCGAATTGTGACTACACTTAAATAATGTGTGACAAAATATGACTCTATGATTTATACACCTAAATAAATACTTCATGTTACCATATATAACATCTTGAATTTAGTCACACAAACACTTAATGTGACTAATATCAAGGTTATGATAACTGAGTTCACATTTTGCTATAAATAATAGTCACATGAATATTTCACAATGTGACTATTTTGAATGTATTGGTCACATATAATACCCTTATAACGTGGCCATAATCATGATTTAGATACACATTTGTGATATGGTGTGACTATTGTAAAGCCTATAGTCACATGATCGTGCTACAAATATATGTGACTATACACATTAGGATTTGGCAAGCAAACACACACTAAACTTTAGACACACATATTAACTTACGTGACCATATGTATCGAATTTTCGTTACACTTAATCATGTTTCTATGGTTTCGTGTGACCATATATGACATTTGGTCACACTCTTCAAGTGTGTGACATATATTTGTCACTTTTAAATGCATATCGTGACTAACGCTTCAAACTTACTTTTCAGTTGTCACACATTTCAAATTCATATGTGGCTAAGTATTTAGCAAAGAATAGCAGTCACGTTTAAATAATGTGTGACAAACTTGACTATATAATTTAGCCACATACACAATTACATCATGTGACCATATATCTATTTTGGTCACGCTATTCAATTGTGTGACATATATTTGTCACATATGTATATATGTAGTGTGACTAATGTTTAAAGCTGATTTGTATCGGTCACATGTCCCAAATTAAACGTGACTAAATGATCGAAAAATATTTACCAGTTACCCTCTAGTCACATAAATACACAAATGTGTGACATATATCTTCTGAAATGGTCACACAAGTCCGATAGAGTGTGGCTGTTTATTTTATTTTCATACATTTAGTCACATAAATATGTTACAGTGTAACCGTTTGAAATCGACCATGTGTGACGAAAGGCCATTTTTGTACTAGTGTGTTACCATTCCTTCAAGGTCTCGACTTCCAATACCTCGGGAAGGTCGCTTAGCTTCCCTGTCTCTTGATCTTTTAAGTATGAAAAGCTTCTCATGTCCACAGTCCCTGGTTTCACAGGCCTCTCAAACAACTCCATCTCTTCCTCATTCACCAAACCATTATTCCTTGCCATCCTAGTTATCAAGTGTCCACAACAAATTTTTGTTCCTCCAGCTGCCACAGCTCCTTTCCCCAGATGTTGTGCAATCAACCAAGCCAAGTCTAAATGAGACAAAGGGTGTTTCTTGTCAAATGCATGTAGTATCCATAAATCTTCATCAAGAACATACTGAGTATAATGGGCCCTATGGAAAATTGACTGCACCAGAATTTTGTGAATAACCTGCAACAATAGATTCTTAATCTTCCACACTCTCTTCTTACCATATACTCTAACATCTTCTCCACTAATATCCTTCCAATACCCACTAGCATCAAAATCCTCCGTCTATCTTTCTCCTCTCACAATTAACCTTTCAAAATTATCTTTACACACTTCTTGATCAGAATAAATCCCTAGCATTCTTCCAAACTGGTACAATGTGACTGGGTTTTCCTCTCCCCTAGTCTAAAGCCCATGAATTTGTCTGTCAACACACCTTCATCTGTGATTTTAGCCTTCACCTTCACAGTACTAAAGAATTCAAGGCACCATTCCCTATAAATAGGTTCCTGATTTCCACATCTTTCTTCCACATGTAAGAATTTAACACCTCACTACTGAATACCATCCTAACTAGCAACATGTTATCAATATGCTCATCACAACCTAGATTATTGATAATCCTCCAATCTACTATCCTGGGAACATCAATCTCTCTCTCAGACAATCTTATCAACCTTTTGTTAAATGACAGCTTATCTTCGTTCTCCACTCCTTCCCATTTTAAATTTGTATGATCTTCTGGTTTTCTCTTATTTTTTTCCTTCTCTATGGCTCCCCTAGTTCTTCCTGCTACAACCTGTAATAATTCATAGAAACAAGTTTATTAGATGTTAGTGCAACAAAATATGGCTCAATCTCTTTCTAATTCCAATTTGCAAACTCTCAGTTTGATTTTCAAGCAAAAAGTGCGGCGTACTTGACTGCAAGTACGACATACTAGCTGGTTTAAAATAAGTAAGTACGGCGGTTCAGATCTGAAAACCGGCGCATATCTAGTTCTGGGCGTGTAATATTTGATTTCAATGCAACATGCCAACAAAACTATGTTTTAACTTATTTCCTCAATTTTCCTTCTACTAGAATCAACAAAATCCTTTAATAAGCAGTTCTTATCTTAGCATTCTTAGTTTTAACAATCATGGCATCACTTTCTTTATTCCATAATTATATTATCATTAAATGTTTTAATCACTTCCTCTAAATCTCTCCTAGATCAAATAAGCATTTTCAATTTTTCATTTTTTTGGCAAAATAGTGATCAAGGCAAAACCCTAACCTTAATATCGATTTAATCTTAAGCAAAATTCTAATCAATGTAACAAGATAATCCTAATGGTTCTAATATCTAATTAACTAACAAAATTATCAAAACATAAAACTTAAAATATGATACGAAATATTAAACCCTAGAATAATCTAAAAATTAAAATTGCATGATAATTAAACAAAGATGGATAAACATACCGAAGACATGATAATGTGGATTGGATTTTTATTTTTCAAAGATTTTGGAAATTTTGATCGTTCAAAGTGTAGCAGTTTATAAGTGTGTCTATAAAATTTTGTGAATATGAAAGATTTTTCAGTTATATATATAGCCCCGCTCAGAAGTGCGGCGTACTTGACTCCAAGTACGGCGTACTTGTTATAATTTACCCAACAGTTAACAATTTCAACTAACATGAATACGTAAAAATGCTCAATCCACATATAATCAAACTTCATAATATTCATTCATTCATCAAAATAATCCTTAACTTTCCAGGATTACAATGTTTTGGTATGTTTTTATTCAAATCATGAAAAATAACATAGAAATAAAAATAAAAATGAAATAAAATATACTTAGGAGTGTATGTTGCCACTCCTATCCATCACTCATTGTTTTCAAGCCCGAAAATAACCAGGTGACATGATGTCACTCAGTTTGTACTCTCCTGAACTTTCCTTCCAGTTTTAACCTTGGGAGCACCAATCACAAATGGTTTTTATTTTGCATTTTCCATACATATTTTAGCCCAAAGAGTAATTTCTCCAATATTATAACTAATAATGCTCCTAGTGTGTTTCAAGAATGGTCTACCCAAGACTACCCCTGTTTTCATATTATCCTCCACATAGAACTCTAACCCATATCCCTTAGTTTTCTCAATAGAGTCATCATTAGTTTCTCAAACTAGATTCATAGGCAATTTCTTGTTAATTTTCTTCTCACCATTCTCTAAAATTTCATAAGTCAGTCCTAGTTGATCCACAAGCTCTTGAGAAATCATATTTTTTTCAATATCAAGGTGTAAGATACCATCAGAGGCAAATAACCCCTCTACATAGCATGGTGTGATATATTTTTCTCCCACTTCTTCTTCATCAACCATCCTATGGATCAAAAAAACTTTAGTCTCCTTACTCATTTCAGAAGCTAGTATATTTAGTTTTTCAAAATTCTTCTCAATCCCAGTGGTGTCTTGGTAAATAGTGAGTATACCATTAACAAAATCCACAATTCCCTTTGTTAATACCAAGAAAGGTCTCCCAAATATCACACTAGGTTCCCATTCAATTTCACTAGGGTTGACATAAAATTCTAGCAAGAACACATCCACATTCATCTGAACTAGTAATTTCTAATTGATCATTTTACTTCCATTTTCCCTTCCTCAAAACTCAACCCAAGTCTTTTCATTAGTTCTATAGACAATTAGTTCCTGCTGTAATCCAAGTCAGCTACAGCATAATTAGTGTAAACATTCCCAATATGGCAAGGAGTAATGACCTTCATGTAACATTGTTCTGTCTCCATCCAGTTAAAGATGTGAATCCTTTGCACATTGTTTTTCCCAATGTCTGTTATATCAAAAGTGTTGGGAATTATTTGTAACAGACTTAAAAGTCTGAATAGCTTAGTTAAGTCGGGTAGATAGTTAAGTCTGCCAGTGCTAAGTTATGTCTGGCCAGTGATAGTTAAGTCTGTTTATGTTAGTTCAGTTAAGTCTGTTTTGCTGAACAAGTTAAATAAGTTAGGAGATATTATAGGAAAGGATATGCACGCGGTTAGATATCTTAGGAGAAGATATGCATGCATCCTTTCACACGTTTGTAGAATTAGGGTTTCCTTGTAGTATAAAAGGAACCCTACGACATTGAGTTCTATGCCAAGTTTTCTCAAAGTTAATAGAATATAAAGTTAGTAATTCTCTGTGTTGTTCTTACTGCTTGTGTTAATATTCCACATTAACATCAAGTATACATTGTTTAGAGTTTCTCATATAGATAGTTTGGATTTATCCAAGGTATCTATTATCTTACAAAGGCTGCTTAGATCCAGAACTTTGGACCTACAAGTGTATCAGAGCCTCGCTGGGGGACTCTGAGTAAGAAGAAACACAGATCCACACACCAAAACCACTCACACACTCACAAAAATCCCATAAAGATGTCTAAACCTGCTGATGAATTCTCTAGCCGTCATAGTGATTCTGATGAATCAAACCATGAAGATGCTGTCTCTGATAATGAGAAGCTAAAACAACAACAGCAGATTGTGCCTGTGGCCAATATCAAACTCCCATTTCTTAAGAAGGAGGAGTATGATATTTGGGCAATGGAGATGGAACATTATCTGGAATACATAGATAATGATGTGTGAAAAGTCATATAGAATGGTNTGATGAATCAAACCATGAAGATGCTGTCTCTGATAATGAGAAGCTAAAACAACAACAGCAGATTGTGCCTGTGGCCAATATCAAACTCCCATTTCTTAAGAAGGAGGAGTATGATATTTGGGCAATGGAGATGGAACATTATCTGGAATACATAGATAATGATGTGTGAAAAGTCATATAGAATGGTAATTCAAAGACAAGGATCTCTGTAGGCAAGGATGGTACTGTTAAAGTGCTTCCACCAGTCACTGCTGCAGAGATACATTCTGTGAAGAAAGAAAGAAAAGCTAGGATCATTCTTCTGATGGCCATTCCAAAGGAACACCTAAGAAGGTTCCATGGGATGGATGATGCCAAAGAGATCTGGGAAGCAATTCGAATCAGATTTGGAGGGAATGCCAATTCCAAGAAAATGCAGAAGGCTATACTTAAACAGCAATTTGAGGCATTCACAGTGAGCAGTTCTGAAGGGCTTGAAAAGGGTTATGAAAAGTTCCAACACCTACTCTCTCAATTAGAAGCTCATGGTTCCCTTGTATCCACTGAAGATGCAAACCATAAGTTTCTTAGATCCTTGCCTTATGAATGGACAAATGTGACCATGAGCATGAGGCTAAAAGAAGGTGTTGATGATTGGTCAATTGATGATTTGTTCACAATCTTAGGGTTTTTGAACAAGACATCAAAGGAAGCTCAAAACCATCTTCAAGTGCAGTCAATGTTGCCTTTGTTGGACAAGACAAGTCCAGTACTAACAAAGTTAGTTCTGGCAGTTTTAATTCTGGCAGTTATGCTTCTTCTTCAAATAACATAAAGGAAAGAAATATCCCTGCTGGCTTTGCTGATGAAGTTCTCTACTCTCTTTTTGCAAAGAGGTCTGATGAAAGAGATCTCATCCATAATGATCTTGATCAGATTGATGATGTTGATATTGAAGAAATGGACATCAATTGGCAATTGGCCATGATTGTACTTAGGATGAAAAGATTTTTCAATAAGACTGGAAGAAACATCAAACACAATGGAAATAAGCTAGTTGGTTATGATAAGTCAAAACTTGTATGCTGGAAGTGCAACAACAATGGTCACTTTGCTAGAGAATGCACAACAAAGTAACTTCTGAAGAGAAGAAGAAGAGGAACTCCATGTATCCAGAAGAGGTGCACAAGAAGGAGACAAGCCAGGTTGGTTTACTGACAATGAATGATGGCGTTATTAACTGGGTGGAGCACACTGAAGAGGAGGAACCTACCAACCATGCTCTAATGGCCATAAGCTCTAACTCTGAGGTATCTCTATGTTCTAAACTATGTATTGATTCATACAATAATGTTAAAGCTATTTGTGATGAAAAAACGAATTAAATAGAAGAACAGGAGATTAAAATGCTTGCTTATGAAAATGGTGTTAAAACCTTAAAAGCTCAGGTTAATAAACTTCAAACACAACTAGCCAATTTAAATCAAAAACTTACTTTTCAGGCTAATGAAATATATGATAAAAATGAAAAACTGAAAAGTATAGGAAAATTGGTGAAAAAGCTCTTAAAGATAAAGAAGAATTACAGCAAATAGTAGACAAATGGAAAAATTCTTCTCAAAATTTGTCAAAATTAATAAAGAGTGGTATGAGCTCAACATGTAAAATTGCTCTATGATATGAGATAAAATCAGATAGTGAGGTTCTAAGCTATGAAGAAGAAGTGGATAGAAGCATGTTTACTGGTTCAGATACTGACTTGGCTGATTCAATTGTATATAATAGATTCTTAAAAACTGATAACTACAAAGGAGTTCCACCTCCTTTAAGTGGAGACTATACTCCTCTACCTGAGAAAAAGTTTGATGAATCACTATATGTGTTTGGTAAAAATGGACCTCAAGTGCCTGAAACAAAGGTCTCAGAAGATAAATCCAGTGAATACTCTACCTGCCAATCTAATGACAGTGAAGAGTCACTTGGAAACACCTCTGAGCCCTCTGAATCAGAGCCTGAAAGTGTGTCAAGGTCTAATTCTGTTAAAAGTGATAAACCTGCTGTGTATGAACCTAAACAAAAACCTGTTGAACCTAGTTGTGAAGCTCACTTAAAATCTCCTAGGCAACAAGTAAATAAACCAGAGACACCTAAAAGGGAAAAGAATGATAAATGGAATAGAGTGTTAGGAGGAGGTTATGTGTTTACTCAGAAAAGATGCTTTATGTGTAATAGCATTAGTCATTTGATAAAAGATTGTGACTTTCATGAAAAAAAATGGCTAAAGAAAATGAGTTGAGAAAACAAACAATGGTTAATACTGGTAATGTTGTGGCTAAACCTGTATGGAATAATGTGAATAGAATTAATCATGCTAATTAGTTTGTCCCTAGATAAGTTCTACTCAATACTGGTAACACAAATGTTAANGGTTATGTGTTTACTCAGAAAAGATGCTTTATGTGTAATAGCATTAGTCATTTGATAAAAGATTGTGACTTTCATGAAAAAAAATGGCTAAAGAAAATGAGTTGAGAAAACAAACAATGGTTAATACTGGTAATGTTGTGGCTAAACCTGTATGGAATAATGTGAATAGAATTAATCATGCTAATTAGTTTGTCCCTAGATAAGTTCTACTCAATACTGGTAACACAAATGTTAATTCTGCTCGTTTAAGGGTTAATGCTGGTAATTCCAAAGTTAATTCTGGTAGACCAAATGTTTATACAGGTAGAAGCCATGTTAAACCTGTTGGGAAAAAGGTTAATCCTGTTCATCCCAAGGGTAATACTGGATATTATAGACCAAAACAACCAGTTATACCACAGGTGAATCAAGCTAAACATAGAAATCACTTTGCAAAATCTTATTCACCTGTGAGAAGACCTATTTCACAAGTGAAAAATTTTAACCAAAGAAGAAATTTCTCCAAATCAATATCACCTGTGAGAAGACCCGTTGTAAATAATACAAGTAAGATCTCAAACTCTTATGCTGTAAGGGGTAAAGGGGAGTCTCCTGCTAGAGACTTAGACTATTGGAAATGGGACCCACTAAAAATGAACTTACCTATAAATCCCAAAGCAGTATCAGTGGATCNAGGTGAATCAAGCTAAACATAGAAATCACTTTGCAAAATCTTATTCACCTGTGAGAAGACCTATTTCACAAGTGAAAAATTTTAACCAAAGAAGAAATTTCTCCAAATCAATATCACCTGTGAGAAGACCCGTTGTAAATAATACAAGTAAGATCTCAAACTCTTATGCTGTAAGGGGTAAAGGGGAGTCTCCTGCTAGAGACTTAGACTATTGGAAATGGGACCCACTAAAAATGAACTTACCTATAAATCCCAAAGCAGTATCAGTGGATCTTGTTCTTACAAGACTTACAAGTATGTAGATCCACAAAATGGACCCAAGCCTGCACAGGCCTGGGTCATTAAGAGAAACTAATCTCTTATTTATGTGCAGGATCATCCACTCAAGAACATGGGAAACAGAGGTATATTTGACAGTGGATGCTCAGGGCACATGTCTGGTAACAGGGAACACATAAAAGATTTTGAAGAATTCAAAGGAGGATCTGTTACTTTTGGAGGTAGCAAAGGCTGCATTATTGGTAAAGGTAGAATTGTTGTTGGCAATTCAGAAGTTGACAATGTCTCTTTTGTAAAAGAACTTGGGCAATTGAATCTTTTCTCAATATCACAAATTTGTGATAAGCAGCTTAAGGTTCTTTTTACTGAAACTGAATGTTTTGGGTTGACTTCTGACTTTAAGATGCCTGATGAAAGTCAGATACTCTTGAAAGTTCCTAGACAACACAATATGTATAGTTTTGATATGAAAACATCTACACCTGCAAAAGGTTTTGCCTGTTTGATTGCAAAAGCTACATTAGATGAATCTAAATTGTGGCACAGAAGATTGGGTCATATAAATTTCAAAATCTTAACAAACTTGTGAAGGGAAACCTTGTAAGAGGTCTACCTTCCAAGGTTTTCAAAAATGACCATGCATGTGTGGCTTGCCATAAAGGAAAACAACATAGGGCCTCTTGCAAGGCCAAACTTGAAAGATCCATTACTAAACCATTACATACTTTGCATATGGATCTCTTTGGGCCTACTTCTGTGAAGAGCATTAATTATGCTCAATATTGTCTTGTTATCACTGATGATTGTACCAGGTTTTGCTGGGTGTTCTTTTTATCCTCCAAGGATGAAACTCCTGGCATTATTCAAACTTTCATTAGAAGGATTGAAAATCAACTTGATCATAAGGTCAAAATTATTAGATCAGATAATGGGACTGAATTTAAGAACAGACGTATGCTTGAATTCTGTGGAAACAAGGAAATAAAACAAGAGTACAGTAATGCTAGAACTCCACAACAAAATGGAGTTACTGAAACAATGAATAGGACACTCATTGAGGCTGCTAGAACTATGCTTGCAGATTCACTTTTACCTACTCCTTTTTGGGGTGAAGCAGTTAATACTGCTTGTTATGTTTTTAATAGAGTAAGGGTGACTAAACCTCAAAACAAAACTCCTTATGAACTATTGTTTGGTGAAAAGCCAATAATTAGCTACATAAGACCATTTGGGTGTCATGTTACTATTCTTGATTGTGACATTTCGTAAATTTCATGTCATTAATTATAATATTTTTATTATTTAACTATTATTTTTTTTATAATTAACTTCGTCGGAAGTTATTCACATACGTCGTGTCACGTTCAAGTTAATTCAACCAATACTTGGCTACGCCAACTCTACACTTTTTATGTATTTTCGGTTCCTTACAATCCTCTTTTAAAAGTCATAATTCACTTTTTCTCATTTTTACGTAAACCTTGCACCTTTTACGTTTTACGCGATTTAAATTTATGTTTAAGATTTTAACATCGTTTAAACCCTCCGATGAATTCCCCACTCATCTAAATTACTAAATTATATTATGAAAACAAGTTTTAACAATTTTGAATGTTTTACATTTTATTTCTACCCGGTATTACGTTACGCGTCTTTAAAACTCCACGTTTTAACTACAGGGAGCAAAAATACACTCTATAACACATCTTTAACCAAATTAATTCACAAATAACCTACTCACACCTCCCTTCCTAGTGAAATGGCTGGTCATTATACACTAACATGGACACTTGTCTTGGTGAGGTGATAATATGTCCCAACACTTCACACATGTCCTCCACCTTTGGTCTTTCCATATATAAACTCAAAAACAACACATAGAGCATATCACCATCTATTTTTCATTCAAAAACCTGCTCTTCTACCTCTTATGGTCGTGGCTTCTCAAGACCCAACATACCTTTGTTGGTTAATTTTTCTAGTCCAAGATTGTCCAAGAGTGAAGGTCCTTTGGTGCTAGTTTGTTGTTAATCATTTTTTTCTCTTCAAAGACTTTGTGTTCAAGAGTTTACTTAAAGGTTTTAAGGGTGTCAAGAGGCTGTAATTTTAAAGGTTTCACAAAGGGTTTGGTGGTTAAAATTTGGTTGTCATGGGGTAAAGAAATGGTGCAAGTGTTGATTGGGTTAATCTAGGTTTTAGTGATTCTTTGTTCTTGTATATTCTTGTTCTTCAACTTTTGTAAGGAAACTCTCCACTCAATTTTCATTTTATTTTTAATTTCATTACTGTAAAAGTATTATATCTTGATGTATTTGTATATTATATAAGTTATTATGCTTGGTTAGGCTTGGTACATAAGCTAGATCATTAGAAAATCCTAAAGGACTAGACATGAAAACTGTGAATCTGATTCAGGGGTAAAAATGGAATAAACTGATTTAATCAGTAAACATTGGACCTAAACTAAAAATATGTAGTTGTAGCCCTATGTCTTGTGGTCATTTTGACGGGTATTTCATCGAATAACTCATTACGATGATTAAACTAGAAATATTTTCGTGAAACATGTCACATCCTGAGTAACAGGTTTGAAACGTAGAAAAGTCATATTTTTTGTGAAAAACCCACAGATAGTCTAAACATAAAAGATAACATCTTAACTTAAATGTGGCCGCAAACGGGGGATTAAACGGGCTTGTAGAACTCTAGATATCGCATTTTTCGCGGGACTGTTATAATATTTATAAATTCAGAACTGAATAGTATGTACAAATTGGTAATTCTACTATTTTTAACTAATTCTTGAGTTAGTGGGACCCACAAAACTTGTTAGTACAGAATAATACCTTTCCGGGGATATAAAGAACGTAATTTTTGGACTTACGGTTTACATGTAACGGATTTTCTAAGATGGACAAGTTATAAAAATTTTAATAGCTTTGACGTTAAAAAGTATAAAAAGGATTAAAAACTCATACAATTGTATCCTTCTTTATTTTGGAACACTTGATATATTTTGAACCTTTATTTATTTATTTGGACTTAGGGACAAACATATGAATTTTCCTTTAAACTTTGTAAGATATAAATTTCATACATGTAAATCATTTTAAAGATACCAAATAAAATCTTAACAAACACTTAGAATTTATTTACCAAGCATAATTAAGGTCATAATTTATATACGTATCTAAATTGCATCAATGTTCATTTCCAAAAACCTAAGACAAGCGTATATCTATTTAGGTTGCTCGTAGAACTTCGCGGCTAATTCTTAACTTGCTTGTTCCTTGCTACTTCCTTTGCTCACGGTGAGTTCATAGCCTCGCCTTTACTTATTTCAATTGTTTTATAAACCTCGCGAGGGGGTTACATGCTAGTTTTTACAAACTGAATACAAGTAGTTTTTGGTATGCTGGACCCGATTATATGATTATAGACATTGAATGCTTCTTGCCAATTAAGTCTGTTAGACCTTAATGAAAACAACTTTATCACACTTATATGGATGAGAATTGGTGACTTGATGAATATATGTATGTGTTTTCTAGAGAGAGAAATTAGAAAGATAAATAAGAGAGCTTTTCATATAAAACACACACACTTACACACACAAGCACACCTTACAAATGAGAGGTAAGGTGCCTTATATACTTCCATCTTTGGACTACATGGGCTTTCATTGGGCTTGGGCTTGGATTGGACTTTTACATATTATGATTTAACTTGTAATACTAACCTATTAGATTAGTCCAAACCATAAGCCCATTGACTATTCTATTGACTATATTCTATGACACATTATGAAGTTACACGTATGAGAATGACCATCACTTCTTTATATTTCTTTGATGCTAACAATCTCCACCTAAGGGATGGTCGTTCGAATGACGTTCCCTGTGATTTGGTCTTAGTCATCTTTTGTTGTTGAACTTTGTATGTCGTTGTAGAATAGTCATTTAGTCTTTGTTCCTTCATGCTTTGTGATCTTTGCACCATGACTTTTCTTTGTTCTTTGTTGTTGTGGTTGTTCATCTGGCTTATGTCACTACTTCGTCTTTGTAGGTTAGTCGCCTTTCTAACATGCTCATACATCTTTAGTCTTTGCCATAGATATATTTGTTGTCGCGGTTCTTTCACTTAGATCTTTGTCACTTAACTTTGTAGATTCTTCTTTTTGGCGTAGAATCTTTCTTTGACTGTTGCTTTCTTTTGATCTTAGTGAGAGCTTTCCTTTGACTTTGAGATGTATGTATGAGCATGTGAAAACTAGTGTGTGGTGGTTGTACCTGCATAAACTTGTTAGTAATAAATCATCCGGTACTTACAGGTTTGAAATTAGAGATTGTCAACAGCATATTGTGAAGACTTTCTCCAACCCTTACCATGGCCGTTCCTAATCGGATACCCTCGAAAGAGCTTACACAGACATACCGGAGTACACCCACGATTAGGTGAGTCGCTGGAGATCACCCCACGACTGTAGACCATTTGGAATCCCGAAACACTAAGCGTAACCCATAAAGAATTATCAAAGTGACCTGCTGTCAGAGATGCTTGATGTTGACCCTGGGAGGAGTTTCCGTTCAATCATTGAGAAATACATAAGTAAATTCTCTCATAAACGTTCTGGCAGATTGCTAAGACCTGCGTAGGACTCTAATGTTTACATCTAGCGTCCATTGATGTTGAACAACCAGTGTAATAATATCGTGTGTTCCTATGAGATCTTTTGATGAATCTCTTGGCCCTAGACTCAGTAAGTGCACATTTAGTCATCGGAGGAATGGAGCAGAGTACCTCCTTTTCAATATCAACACACTCGGAATGAGTGGTCAATAGATTATGCAGGGTTCTCCATGAGAATGAAACAAGTATCTTTTGAGAGATACTCGAGTGGCTAGAAGGTTTAAGTGCAGTGCGTCACTGGGTCCATGACGTCTTGTCTTCAATACCGGTGTCACCTTGGTAACAACCAGTAGCATATGAGTTGAACCCGGTGTCTGCCCTAAGGTTGAACATATGGAGGGCTATTTCTTTTCATCCTTTTCATTACTTTTCTTTTTAATTCTTCAACCCCTTCTTTCTCCTTTCATTCTTTGCTCCTTTTTTCAAATCATACCTAAGGACTTCTAATTCTAATCTATTGGAATTGTCCTTGGGTAAATCCCTCCGGCTCTGGTGGATCATTGGACGATTTTTCCTAACCTTAGTCACCTTATATCACCATGACTATCCTATTGTTGCCATAAACCATTTGTTTGAAAATCTCTCAAAGTGTTTATGATAATAAAACACATTTTGTTAACACATTGAGAGTTTTGCAGTTTTCGAAATACTCCCCCTTCACATGTGCTCATGCAATTTTTTATGAAATTTGCACATGCGGGTGGAGCAGGCACTTTTGAATTGATCCACTTTCAGTGAACAAGACCGATTCAAGACACGTTTACATCACTAGTTAGACTAGCTTGAAATTATTACCCGGCCTGGTCAAGTCCAAAGAAAGTTTCTCGAATTGGTACATT
>LBNU01023593.1:173453-188155 GCA_014162995.1 Artemisia annua
TATTGTATGAATAAAGACTTATCTTGGATTAAACATGCAAGTTAGAGGGGTTAGGATACCCTCTAAGGTCTGTAATACACGTACTAGGGTTTAACCCTAAAGTTCTCCACTCCAAAATTCCTCTCAAAATAAGAAAAAACGATCTATATATATAGAAAACGCGGGCTGACGGCGTCAGCCCAATAGGTGACGTCGTCAGCTCGGCGATTAGGGTTTCCTGACGGCCTTCCTTGACGTGGTCATGTTTGCTGGTTCCAGATCTGACGGCCTTAGTTGACGGCGTCACCAAATTGCACTACAAACTCTCTGGCCCGTCCCGAGTATTTTCCACTTCTGGACTTCACTTGTTCCTGACGGCGTCACCTTGTAGAGTATGACGGCGTCACCTTCTTTGATCTTTAGGGTCTTTTGAGATTTTGTTGTTTTCCGCACTTTTTCACTCCGAAAACGCCCGAAAATGCTTCTTTTGTGATTTTCCCTTCAAAAGTACCTAAAATGATAAAAGAAACGACTTTGGGTGAAATCCAAACAAAAAACATACGAATTAGGACTCAAACCGACCCCTAAAAACGTAACATTTTTCGTCTCATTATGTTCTCGATAAATTACCCACATTCTCGATAAGATTCAAGTGATCTCGATAAGAGTTGTAAAGTTTCTTGATAAAATTGTACAAAGTTTCTCGATAGAATTTGGCAAAGTTTCTCGATAGAATTTGCAAGGTTTCTCGATAGAATTTGCAAGGTTTCTCGATAAGTTTAGCAAACTTTCTCGATAAACTATCAGCAAAGTTTCTCGATAAATTTTGGCAAAGGTTCTCGATAAATTTTGCAAATTTTCTCGATAAAATTTACAAATTTTCTCGATAGACTTTTTCTTATCAAAAAGATCCAAGAACTATCTAGATTATACAATTTAGATATTTATTCGAAGTCGAAGTGATATTTCTAACTTATACAAGATAGAAACCACTGAGTAATCCACCAAAGCACTTGAAGAACAACGCATGAAGATCTCGATAGATTAGGGTCTATGGTAAGTAGTACAAATTTTGGTCGAGTTTAGATTTAGCAAAAAGCACACCCAAAACACGTTTTTAATCCAAGAAATTTGTACTTCTATGCTTAAAAACGCCTAAACATCAAGAAAGTTGAAAACTTGATAATTTTTATGAAAATTTTTTGTTTTTCGAAAACAAGTACAAAATTTAGAACGAATTTTTTAAGCTATTGATTTTCAAAAAGGTTGAAACTTTTTGTTTGGAAATGTTTAGAACACAAGTTTAAAGCAAAAGAGTGTTAAAAACACAAAAAAACAATAAAGATGCAAACTTTTTAAATTGAACGTGATATTAGCTTAAGAAATACAAAAAAAAACACACCCAAAAACACTCCTAAATCATTGTTAGGCGATTGATACCACTTGTTAGACCTTAATGAAAACAACTTTATCACACTTATATGGATGAGAATTGGTGACTTGATGAATATATGTATGTGTTTTCTAGAGAGAGAAATTAGAAAGATAAACAAGAGAGCTTTTCATATAAAACACACACACTTACACACACAAGCACACCTTACAAATGAGAGGTAAGGTGCCTTATATACTTCCATCTTTGGACTAGATGGGCTTTCATTGGGCTTGGGCTTGGATTGGACTTTTACATATTATGATTTAACTTGTAATACTAACCTATTAGATTAGTCCAAACCATAAGCCCATTGACTATTCTATTGACTATATTCTACGACACATTATGAAGTTACACGTATGAGAATGACCATCACTTCTTTATATTTCTTTAATGCTAACAAAGTCCCTATCATGAACTGTTAATTACTTGAGTAGTAAACACTAGTATTATAAATATGCATATTTGGCTTAACAAGCCTGTTCGGGTTACGGACATATAATATTGAGAAATGGGGTAAATGGCAATTTTTACCTTCTCGGGGCACAATATCTATGTTAAGGTTCGGTTTCATAATCTCAATACTATAATCTTATTTCCCGACTTGTATTTGTTACATGTCAACTTAATTATGGGCGTATAACAATGTAGCTCATCGTACTTTAAACTGAATTATCTTGTATTCAACTGATTACTTATTAAACTCTATGAATTCACTCAACCTTTGTGTTGACTTTTTAGCATGTATTTTCTCAGGTCCGTAAGTGGCTTAAGCTTGGATGGGCGGCGCAAAGAATTGGATATCTACTTGATGGCTCATGTTTAATAAAATTTTCATTCGATAATAACTTAAACTTTTAAATTTATGTATTTCTAAACTTATGTTAAACTTTGGGGACCTCTTGTTGACTCTGATAAATTATCGAATGTGAAGTTTTAAAAATGACTTTGTTTTAAAGTTGTTTACTATACTTGTACTATGTGACTGATAAATAGCACCCCATGTCCCTTTCCGCTGCGATCCTAAAATGGGGGTGTTATAGATTGGTACCAGAGCACAAATTATAGTGAACTAGGTCTTTTTGTTTTAAAAACCTAGACTATAATCATTGTTTTTCAAAAATCATGAGCTTCCGTCATCTTGTCCGATATCCATGCGCGCCTACTACCGAGCTTCCTATTCCTCCCTCGTATATATATCTTAATCATACTATATTAAGGATAATTATAGGAGCACTATAATTATTTCTTAACTCGTCCGATAATCCGCGAAAATATCACTCTTATATATATATATATATAACCTTTTGTGCACTAAACTTCCTTGTTGTATTTTATGCTATTCATGTGCATTGTGAATTTCCATCCGGAAATTTATACACATCTTCGAGTGCACCGTTACTATACGTATACATATAGTGAATATTACTATATGTACTTAAAATAATTTTTTTTCTTTCTTCTGACTATCCTGCTTGTTCCTGAAGCATCACTATTTTTCTTAACGGAGTTTCTCCATGTGAATACTAAACTCTTCTAAACATTGTGAGTTACATGATGGTATTTCTCAGACATTGTATGCGATTATAATGGTCTCTCTTATCTATCAGACATTGTATGCGATTACAATGATCTCTGTTATTTATCAGACATTGTATGTGATTACAATGGTCTCTAAACTCTTTCATCACCGTATGTTATATCATTTCATATAACATCGAAACCTGTTACAACTTATCAATTTCTATTGGTTGCCTTACTCCTCGTGAACTCATGTTTTCTGAGCACTTCTTGTTTATTTTCTTAAGGACCACTATTGATACTATTTCAGAACTATTTATATACACTTGATTTTTCTCTCGACTATTTATGCCTAATTAATAGAGCGTTACTTCTTATTTATATAGAGGTTGTTTTATAAATATTTAATCCGATTCTTTACACTCAGCCTCCAAAGGATCATGTCAAACCCTACCTCTCCTAGTTATATATGTTTCACCAAATTACTAAACAATTAAATACATATTTATTCATTTTGATGATCCGCTAAAACTTTCTCATACATTGTGGGTCACATAGTGGTCTCATTTATTTTCTCAAAAATCGTGAGTAATGCTACGATCTTTAAAAATCATTTCATGACCTTACATAACGGTGTTTTATATGAAACCCATCATATTCTATTTATTTACCTTAGAAATTCACTATCATTTTATAAACAACTCTATTATTGTCATACAAACTATCTTTCATTATATTACAAATGGATTCCAAAGAATTACCCCATTACTACCTTATAAACTAATAACCTTATTCACTACTATTTTATAAACTGCTTTGACTAGTCCAGAATTAACTTTTTGTCACCCCTTTACAAATCATTTTGGTCAATTATCTTGTAAAACTAGTTTACTACTATCTTCTAAACCATTTTCACTAAAATATTAATACACTCCTTGCCACTCTCTTACAAACTACTTTACCACCATCTTATAAACTTATTCACTGATGTACTACTATTACATAAACTGTTTAGACGAGTTCTGAATAAGCTATGCTATTATCATCTTATAAATCGTTCTGTCATTTACCTTATACCAAAATTTTCACCACTCTATAAACCATTTTGATATTTTCTTGCATAATCAGAACTATTTTGTTATTATTTTATTGTTCGTCATTCTCTAATAATTCTTATAAATGGATTCATCATACAAAAGCTGAAGTTCAGCAACTTTCTCTACATTCATCAAGTTCTCTTTTGAAACTTTCATTGTTAAAGGTCCGTGATTCCGGCCCGATGTGGACTGATTTAGAACTGCTTAAAACTTCCTTTTCTACGCGCATTTTCCTTATTCGCTGGTGTTACACACTCATACTACTTATGATTGATTCTTACGTATGTACAACTTATATCACTCTTTGTATATAAGATACTTATGCAAACTTCATACTTGTACAACAATGGGCATATCATGAGTATAACTAAGTTAAGTATTTGAAAATTTTATCGAACCTCGGTTAAATATAGTCTAGTCACCTATATTTAACCTAAGGACAGTGGAACATAGTCTGACTACCTATGTTCGACTTAGATTTTTTAAATACTCGGAATAGTTATATATGGGTTATGTCTAATTGATTTTCTACTTGATTTCCGAGAATCACGAAATTTCTTGTTTAAGAATAAACAATTCAGCGTTACTTTCGATCGAGCAAAACAACTAATCAATCCTCACTCAAACTTTATCGCGTATAGTTAACCTTACTCTACACCGTATTTCTAGATGACGAGAATCGATCCGCATCATTAGTTATTCTAGACATCATTCCTTACGAGTATCCTCATCCTTTCGCAAGTGAACCGTCTGGAGATAAAGCTAGTTGAGCTCCGGGACGGCGCTCTCTTAAGGGGTACGTGATGTGACATTTCGTAAATTTCATGTCACTAATGATAATATTTTTATTATTTAACTATTATTTTTGTTATAATTAACTTCGTCGGAAGTTATTCGCGTACGTCGTGTCACGTTCAAGTTAATTCAACCAATACTTGGCTACGCCAACTCTACACTTTTTATGTATTTTCGGTTCCTTACAATCCTCTTTTAAAAGTCATAATTCACTTTTTTTCATTTTTATGTAAACTTTGCACCTTTTACGTTTTACGTGATTTAAATTTATGTTTAAGATTTTAACATCGTTTAAACCCTCCGATTAATTCCCCACTCATCTAAATTACTAAATTATATTATGAAAACAAGTTTTAACAATTTTGAATGTTTTACATTTTATTTCTACCCGGTATTACGTTACGCGTCTTTAAAACTCCACGTTTTAACTACCGGGAGCAAAAATACACTCTATAACACATCTTTAACCAAATTAATTCACAAATAACCCACTCACACCTCCCTTCCTAGTGAAATGGCTGGTCATTATACATTAACATTGACACTTGTCTTGGTGAGGTGATAATATGTCCCAACACTTCACACATGTCCTCCACCTTTGGTCTTTCCATATATAAACTCAAAAACAACACATAGAGCATATCACCATCTATTTTTCACTCAAAAACCTGCTCTTCTACCTCTTATGGTCGTGGCTTCTCAAGACCCAACATACCTTTGTTGGTTAATTTTTCTAGTCCAAGATTGTCCAAGAGTGAAGGTCCTTTGGTGCTAGTTTGTTGTTAATCATTTTTTTCTCTTCAAAGACTTTGTGTTCAAGAGTTTACTTAAAGGTTCTAAGGGTGTCAAGAGGCTATAATTTTAAAGGTTTCACAAAGGGTTTGGTTGTTAAAAATTTGGTTGTCATGGGGTAAAGAAATGGTGCAAGTGTTGATTGGGTTAATCTAGGTTTTAGTGATTCTTTGTTCATGTATCTTCTTGTTCTTCAACTTTTGTAAGGAAACTCTCCACTCAATTTTTATTTTATTTTTATTTTCATTACTTTAAAAGTATTATATCTTGATGTATTTGTATATTATATAAGTTATTATGCTTGGTTAGGCTTGGTACATAAGCTAGATCATTAGAAAATCACTAAAGGATTTGACATGCAAACTGTAAATCTGAATCAGTAGCAAAGATTGCATAAACTGATCTAATCAGTAAACATTGAGACTAAACTAAAAATATGGGGTTGTAGGTCTATGTCTTGCGGTCGTTTTGACGGGTATTTCTTCAAATAAGTCATTACGATGATTAAACTAGAAATATTTTCGTGAAACATGTCACATCCTGAGTAACAGGTTTGAAACGTAGAAAAGTTATATTTTTTGTGAAAAACCCACTGATAGTCTAAACATAAAAGTTGTAGATAACATCTTAACTTAAACGTGGCCGCAAACGGGGGATTAAACGGGCTTGTAGAACTCTAGATATCGCATTTTTCGCGGGACTGTTGTAATATTTATAAATTCAGAACTGAATAGTATGTACAAATTGGTTATTATACTATTTTTAACTAATTCTTGAGTTAGTGGGACCCACAAAACTTGTGAGTACAGATTAATACCTTTCCGGTGATATAAAGAACGTGATTTTTGGACTTACGGTTTACATGTAACGGATTTTCTAAGATGGACAAGTTATAAAAATTTTAACAGCTTTGACGTTAAAAAGTATAAAAAGGATTAAAAACTCATACAATTGTATCCTTAAACTTTATTTTGGAACTCTTGGTATATTTTGAACCTTTATTTATTTATTTGGACTTAGGGACAAACATATGAATTTTCCTTAAAACTTTGTAAGATATAAATTTCATACATGTAAATCATTTTAAAGATACCAAATAAAATCTTAACAAACACTTAGAATTTATGTACCAAGCATAATTAAGGTCATAATTTATATACGTATCAAAAATGCATCAATGTTCATTTCCAAAAACCTAAGACAAGCGTATATCTATTTAGGTTGCTCGTAGAACTTCGCGGCTAATTCTTAACTTGCTTGTTCCTTGCTACTTCCTTTGTTCACGGTGAGTTCATAACCTCGCCTTTACTTATTTCAATTGTTTTATAAACCTCGCGAGGGGGATACATGCTAGTTTTTACAAACTGAATACAAGTAGTTTTTGGTATGCTGGACCCGATTACATGATTATAGACATTGAATGCTTCTTGCCAATTAAGTCCCTATCATGAATCGTTAATTACTTGAGTAGTAAACGCTAGTATTATAAATATGCATATTTGGCTTAACAAGCCTGTTCGGGTTACGGACATATAATATTGAGAAATGGGGTAAATGGCAATTTTTACCTTCTCGGGGCACAATATCTATGTTAAGGTTCGGTTTCATAATCTCAATACTATAATCTTATTTCCCGACTTGTATTTGTTACATGTCAACTTAATTATGGGCGTATAACAACGTAGCTCATCGTATTTTAAACTGAATTATCTTGTATTCAACTGATTACTTATTAAACTCTATGAATTCACTCAACCTTTGTGTTGACTTTTTAGCATGTATTTTCTCAGGTCCGTAAGTGGCTTAAGCTTGGATGGGCGGCGCAAAGAATTGGATATCTACTTGATGGCTCATGTTTAATAAAATTTTCATTCGATAATAACTTAAACTTTTGAATTTATGTATTTCTAAACTTATGTTAAACTTTGGGGACCTCTTGTTGACTCTGATAAATTATCGAATGTGAAGTTTTAAAAACGACTTTGTTTTAAAGTTGTTAACTATACTTGTACTATGTGACTGATAAATAGCACCCCATGTCCCTTTCCGCTGCGATCCTAAAATGGGGGTGTTATTAGTGCTCTTGGGATGTTTGATGGCAAGTCTGATGAAGGATACTTAGTTGGATACTCAACTACCAGCAAAGCTTATAGGGTGTACAATCTGGTAACCAAAAGAGTTGTTGAAAATCTTCATGTTGATTTCCTTGAAGAGAAACATAATGTACAGGGAATAGGTTATAGGTGGATGTTTGACATTGATTATTTAACTGACTCTATGAACTATATTTCTGTCTTCTTGGAGAATCAAGCTAACCCTATTGCAGGTTCCTCTAAAGATACTGACAGTGCAGGTACCACAAATGAGGAAGAAGAATCATTTGAGCACATCATCATACCTACCACTGTTCAACTATCTGCAGGTGGTAATGGAATAAAGAAATCTTTCTCTCAAGATAAAGTGCCAAGTGTGGAAGAACAAGTTAAAGAGTATTCTCCTCAAAATGCTAACACTCAAGATTTTAGAAAGGAAGGAGATCCCCACTTGGATACAGCACCTGAAATCACTACTACCAGTACAAACTCTGTTAATACTGGCAGTGAGTCAGAAAAGCTTGATTTCACCTCACAAGCTGATCTCCATGAACCTATCATACCAGAACCTGCTATTAGTGATGTACCTAATGAAGGACTCTTTACTGAAGCTTCCTATGTCACTGATTTCAACAACCTACCAACAGAAGTTGATGTAAGTCCTGTTCCCACACTAAGGATTCACAATGTTCATCCTAAGAGTCAAATCCTTGGCAATCCTAAGTAATCTGTTCAAACATGGAGACAAATACAGCAACAACTTGGATCTCATGCACTCATCAGCTTTATTCAGAAACAGCAAAGGAACAACCATAAAGATCAACAACACTGCCTTTTTGCATGCTTTCTCTCTCAAAAGGAACCTACCAAAGTCTCTGATGCTTTGGATGATGAGAGTTGGGTTGAAGCTATGCAAGAAGAGCTGTTGCAGTTCAAATTGCAACAGGTATGGGTTCTTGTAGATCTACCTCATGGAACTAAAGTCATTGGCACAAAGTGGGTCTTCAGGATCAAAAGAGATGAAAGAGGTGTGGTTGTGAGAAACAAAGCTAGATTGGTGGCTCAAGGATACATGCAAGAAGAAGGCATAGACTATGATGAAGTTTTTGTTCCTGTGGCTAGAATTGAAGCTATTAGATTATTCTTGGCCTATGCATCCTACATGGGATTCACTGTGTATCAAATGGATGTCAAAAGTGCCTTTCTTTATGGCACAATACCAGAAGAAGTATATGTCTCTCAGCCTTCTGGTTTTGTTGACCCTGATCATCCTAAGAAAGTATACAAGGTGATCAAAGCACTTTATGGACTACATCAAGCTCCTAGAGCTTGGTATGAAACACTCTCCTCATTCCTTGAAGAAAATGGATACAAGAGAGGGGTCATTGACAGAACCTTGTTTATTAATAAGGACAAGAAAGGCATTATACTTGTGCAGGTTTATGTGGATGACATCATTTTTGGTTCAACCAAAAGGGCTTGGTGTGAAGAATTTGAAGCATTGATGAAAGGAAAGTTTAAAATGAGCTCAATGGGAGAACTCACTTTCTTTCTTGGTTTGCAAGTCAAACAACAGTCAGATGGACTATTTATATCACAAAAAAAGTATGTTGCTGACATACTTAAAAAGTTTGACTTTGCAAATGTCAAAACTGCAGTCACACCTATGGAGAACAGAGTGCCTTTAACTAAGGAAGATGCTGCAGATGTGGATGTGCATCTCTACAGATCCATGATTGGCTCTTTTATGTATCTAACAGCCTCTAGGCCAGATATTATGTTTGCTGTATGTGCTTGTTCCAGGTTTCAGATCAATCCCGAGACTTTACATCTTCATGCTGTGAAAAGAATCTTTAAGTATCTCAAAGGCAAACCTAATTTGGGGCTTTGGTATCCCAAAGATTCATCTTTTAACCTGGAAGCTTATTCAGATAGTGATTATGCTGGAGCAAGTCTTGATAGGAAGTCCGCAACTGGAGGTTGTCAATTCCTAGGCAGAAGGTTGATTTCATGGCAGTGCAAGAAGCAGACCATTGTAGCCACTTCTACTACTGAAGCTGAGTATGTGGCTGCTGAAAAATGTTGTGGTCAGGTATTATGGATTCAAAATTAAATGCTAGATTATGGTTTGAACTTCATGAATACTAAAATATTTATTGATAATGAAATCACCATATGCATTGTCAAAAATCCAGTATATCACTCTAAGACCAAACACATAAAAATCAGGCATCACTTTATCAGAGATTGTTTTGAAAAGAACCTAATTAAAGTGGAAAAGATTCACACTGATTTCAATGTAGCTGATTTGTTAACAAAAGCATTTGATGGACAAAGGTTTAACTACTTGGTGGTCAATATTGGAATGATGAACGCATAGCTACATTTAAGGGGAGGTTAAATGTAAAGTGTGTAATTGGTTGTAAGTTTAGTAATAGTTAAATCTGTTTACTTAGAATTAATACGGTAGCTTATTTGGTGTTCATTCTGGCTGTATATATGCTTGTATATTTGGTTTCTACTAATCATTTCAGGTTTCTCATGGACTCAAGCATTAGTACAAGTTGTCTTTCTAGCTTTGGGGTGTAAGTTTTGATAAAATAATTTATCATTAGTTAAGTCTGGTGAGAAAATGTTTAAGTCTGGTTGACTATTTTTAAGTCTGGTAGTGTTAATCTGTAATTAATGCTTTACCGTTGTGACTGATCACCCGCATAATGACTTTTACTGTTTCAATCTACCCGTTATCAAAGCAAATGAGTATATAAATGAATAAAATTTATTTACTTTTCATCTTTATTCATTATTTCCTCTTTCCTAAACAAGTAAAAAGTCTCTCAAAAGGTCAACCTTACTCTGTTTTCAATCAATACAAATCTCATCTCACTAGTACTTACATGGCTTTGCTTGCGTATAGTGTTCGACATAATCAAGTGGGTTATTCAAAGAATTCATCAAAAATTCAAGGCTTTGATCAAATTCTCACCTTTTTAAATCATTCTTATATAAGCTATGCTTTGACTTGTAATCCCACTGTTTATGATTCCTTGGTTAAAAATTTTGGCATACTGCTAGTGTTGAAACTCTTCCAAATGGGAACCAACAACTAAGGGCAACTATTGACAATGTTGCTTATATTGTTACTGAAGCATCAATTCGAGAATGTCTCCATTTAAATGATGCTTTAGGGGATTTTGAATTACCACATAACTTTCTTGCTGAGGGTATGAAATATTGGATATCCCATTGGTACAAGACTCAAATTCTTAAAACGAAATCTTTCACCCCAATGGAGATTCCTAGTACACCATTTGCTTCAATATTTAAGTTCTAAGAGTGGAGGATGGGATCAATTTGATGCCAAAATTGCTTCTGCCATGATCTGTCTTTCTCTTGGAAGAACTTTTAATTTTTCAAAGTTGATCTTTACTGGAATGGTGGCTAATGTGGATAATAAACATAAGTTTTTGATGTACCATCGGTTTCTACAAATGGTTTTAAACATTGAGACAGTAAACAACACTATTTATTTTGTTAAATGTCTCAAAGCAAAGGTTTTTGGCAATATGAAAAGTGGATTTACAGGGGATGAAAAGCCATTATCTGTGGCTATGTTGTTTGCCTTTTCTAACCCTTGTGCAGGTTCTTTAAGGCCATCTGATGCTCAGTTTGCTCCAGTGCATACTCTTGAACTCAGTTCCTCTGAATCCCAACATTCCACTCATAACGAGACTCCCACCATTACTATGGCTGATATTTTGTGGTTGGTTCCTACACTTCTTGAATGTATAAATAGATTGGAGCAACAGCTAACCATGACAAATAAGAAGGTACAAAAGTTGGAGCATGCTTTGGAAGAACTTGGAGTTTCTTTACCTGATTATGAAGATGCAGAATTTGAAAATTCATCCAAACAAGGGGGTATTGGTCACGAACAGCTGAAAGTGAATCCTTAGAAGAAACAACTGTAAGTTCTCCTGAACTGGAAGATGCAGAGTTGACCATTAACCTAAGTCAAAGTCAGAAGAAAAGAACAATGCTAAGGGAAAGATCTGTGGCCAAAGTCACTGCTCAACCTAGCATTGGTCAGAGGGAAGGAAAACAAATTGCTAAATCAATCTCTATTCCTAAGAAATCAAAGAAACAAGTCAGACAAGAGGAAACAAGTTATATTGAGATCGATAAACTTTTGCAACAAGATGCAAGTCAGGTACAACCCCTGAAAAAGTATAGAAGAGTTTAAAATTTATGAACCCTTGACTATGTTTGAATGAATTCTCAGGGTAAATGGATTTTTGAGAAAATAACACTTGGTGGAAGTGCCTTGCACTAACACAACAAATGGTTATCAGTCCACCATGTCTAACCCACATAAGGACTGGCTAATCAAAGAGCAAACGGCTATAGGTAAAGATATCTCAAATCCGTTTATGGCTGACAATTTGCTAAAAATTGTATGGTATTCAATTCACCATATCTGTTATAGTGAAGAGTTGACTAGCCCACAAGGTTATGGCTTGTGGTAAAGGCAGTGGAAAACCATAATTGGTAATCAACTCACCAAGATGATGACTATATTCCATCAAAGAGTTGGCTAGTCCAACAGCAAACGTCTTTTGGTAAAGACAAATCAAATCCGTTGATAGCTGATGGTTTGCTAAAATCATATGGTTATTAANCAAAGAGCAAACGGCTATAGGTAAAGATATCTCAAATCCGTTTATGGCTGACAATTTGCTAAAAATTGTATGGTATTCAATTCACCATATCTGTTATAGTGAAGAGTTGACTAGCCCACAAGGTTATGGCTTGTGGTAAAGGCAGTGGAAAACCATAATTGGTAATCAACTCACCAAGATGATGACTATATTCCATCAAAGAGTTGGCTAGTCCAACAGCAAACGTCTTTTGGTAAAGACAAATCAAATCCGTTGATAGCTGATGGTTTGCTAAAATCATATGGTTATTAATGTACGATAGTATCATACTAAAACATTGGCTACTCCAGAAGTGATGGCTATCTGGTAAAGAGACATCAAATCCATTAAATTTTCAATGATTCACCTCTCACAGGAGTTCACACACCTGGAAGTGATGAGAATAGTATGAAACTTTTGATTTGATGTACATATTGTCAATGTTGCTGCAAAGATCAGATGATAATAATGATTTGAAGGTTGCTGCAAAGATTTCAAGATTCAACAAAAGTTGCAGCTCATCAATAATTCCAACGGAGCTTATATTCAAAATCCTCAAAGCATTTCTGAAGAAATGAACTTGAAGATCATGGAGCATGAATATCAAGTTAGGAAAGGATTGTTGGGAATTATTTGTAACAGACTTAAAAGTCTGAATAGCTTAGTTAAGTCGGGTAGATAGTTAAGTCTGCCAGTGCTAAGTTATGTCTGGCCAGTGATAGTTAAGTCTGTTTATGTTAGTTCATTTAAGTCTGTTTTGCTGAACAAGTTAGATAAGTTAGGAGATATTATAGGAAATAATATGCACGCGGTTAGATATCTTAGGAGAAGATATGCGTGCAGCCTTTCACACGTTTGTAGAATTAGGGTTTCCTTGTAGTATAAAAGGAACCCTACGGCATTGAGTTCTATGCCAAGTTTTCTCAAAGTTAATAGAATATAAAGTTAGTAATTCTCTGTGTTGTTCTTACTGCTTGTGTTAATATTCCGCATTAACATCAAGTATACATTGTTTAGAGTTTCTCATATAGATAGTTTGGATTTATCCAAGGTATCTATTGTCTTACAAAGACTGCTTAGATCCAGAACTTTGGACCTACAAAAAGTAACTGCTCCTTGCCAAGTTCCTTCAGTTTCCACTTGGTCCTTTTCAGTAAGAGAATTTCCCTTATCGAGACACATATGTCCATTACTTGCTTTTGGGTCCATTTCTAATATTTGACAACATAACATCAAATGAAACATTAGTATGTTAGTACAAACAAAACTAAATGATATTTTGCATTCCAATAGCATCAGTAAACATTCAGAAATCAAAAGACGAATCGGTTTAATCATAACAAATAAGATATTAGTCTTCTGTGAAGTTTTGTCATAAAAGTGCGACGTACTTGAGGACAAGTGCGGCGTACTTCCCTTTTAATCTTAATTTTATTTCAAAAATTTCCAGGAAAGACCGACGTACTTGAGAACAAGTGCAACGTACTTCCCCTGTTTTCGGTTTCATGTTTTTTATTATCTTTAAAATATCTTAGAATTTCATTCAAACATTATAGTTCATATAATTATTATACATAAACAATTAAAAACAAGAAAATATCTAATTAACCAAATAAGAAAATACTTTTGTATTTTCGATGAATCATAACGTATAAACAAATGCATCAATCCAAATATTAAAAGGACATAAAAAGCAATTCCCATGTTCTCAGCCTTGAACTTAAGCATTAAAAAGTTTTTGTGTTTGTTTGTTTTTGTCTCAAAAAATATTATGTAATTTTCCAGAAAGTACGGCGGTTTTGACAAGAAAACAGGCGTAGTTTGAATTTTTCTAGAGAATACGGCGCATAGACTTGCAAGTGCGGCGTACACTCAGTCTCAGAAAGCAATTTTTTGTTCAGTTTGCCAGAAAACTGTACGGCTATGATGTAAAAATGTCTCAAAACACTTATACAACTTGATTTTATCAATACCAATCCCCGGCAACGGCGCCAAAAACTTTGATGTGTTTCAAAAGCTTTAAATTTATATTACTAGTTTCACCAATTTCTTAATACATAAAACACATGGGTAAAGTATAACCCCCATTTATAGTAAAGGTTTTAGGTAAGACCAGGTCATCCCAAGAGATTGTAGAAAAGCCAAATTAGCAATTATGTAAAAGTATATTTGATATGTGCTTATTCACATATCTTTTATTCACCATTATTAGACTATTATAGACCAAAAAACTAACGTTCAAAGCCAAAGATATCGTGTTTTTGTGTTTATGACTGTGCAGGTAAGGATATTG
>LBNU01023593.1:189070-211597 GCA_014162995.1 Artemisia annua
ATTTTGGAAATCAAGGAGCTAATTTTGGTAATTTTCAATATCAAGGTCAAGGTTTCAATAACAATGCCCGTGGGCAACCTTTTAACCAGAATCAAGGTATTGTGCAAAATCAATCGAACACGGATGAGTTGTTGGTAGAATTACTTCGTCAAAATCAAAACCAGCAAACCTACAACCAGACCATTTTGCAAAGTCAGCAGGCACAAAGTAAAAAACAAGAGGAAATGAATCAGGTGTTGATTAATCAAATGGCTGAATTAAACAAGCGTTTAAATGATCGACCCTCGGGCTCGGGTACTACTACTCTACCTAGCAACACGATCGCTAACCCGAGGGGCGATGTCAAGGCGATCACAACACGCAGTGGCGTTTCTTACAAAGAACCAACGGTTCCAACTACCTCTTATACTCCTCCTTCAAAGGTAGTAGACCATGCAACCGAGGTGACAACGGATACGAGAATTCCTATTCACCAAGGAAGGACCGAAAATATCCAACCTCCGGTGGTTCAACCGTCAAATGAAAATGCAAATGTTTCAAAAGGAAAAGAGAAAATTGTTTTTGAACAAGATGACCCAGTTAAAACAAGTCTTCCATATCCTTTTCGTCTTAATGAGCAAAAACGTCAAGATAAAAATTACTTAATGAAGGAAAAGTTCTTTAAGATGTTTCAAGACATTCGCTTTGATTTGAGTCTTGCTGATGCTGTTGTGTTAATGCCAAAGTTTTCATCAATGCTTAAAAACTTGTTAAATAATAAGGATAAATTGTATGAAATGTCGACTACACCTTTGAATGCGAATTGCTCGGCAGTGTTCCTTAAAAAGCTTCCCGAAAAGCTTGAAGACCCCGACAAGTTCTTAATTCCATGCAATTTTCCCGGAATGGTTCAATGTTTCGCCTTAGCCGATTTAGGTGCTAGCATTAGCCTTATGCCGTTTTCCGTCTGGCAGAAATTGTCGTTACCCCCTTTGACTCCGACACTCATGACACTCGAGCTTGCCGACCATTCTACCTCTCGTCCTAAAGGCATAGCCGAAGATGTTATCGTCAATGTGGGAAAATTTCACTTTCCGGCTGATTATGTGGTCGTCGATTTTGATCCCGATCCAAGGGTTCCTCTCATTCTAGGACGAGGTTTCCTAAAGACGGGCCGTGCTTTGATAGACGTGTACGATGAAGAGATTACCTTGCGAGATGGTCACGAAGCCGTTACGTTTAATTTGGATCAAACAGCAAGATATTCTTCCACCAATGAGCCCATGACCATAAGCAAAATCGATATCCTTAATGAAGTTGATGAACTTTCTGAAGAGTATTCCCAAGAGATACTCGGATTTTCAAGTGGCAATCTCACTTCTTCTTCCTCCACCCCTTCAAATAATTCTACCCCTTCATCCTCTATTGATGATTCTTCACTTGACTATCAACCCATAATTGCCGACTCTTCCCCTTCCTTCACTCCATTTGAAGGAGGTGATTTCCTCCTCTTGGAAGAAGTCAATGAATTTTTATCCGTTGATACATCTTCATTCGTTGGCGATGAGGATGATTCTTATTATGATCCGGAGGGAGACATTCTTATGCTTGAACAACTTTTGAATGAAGATCCTTTTTCACCTCTCCCTCCGAAGAAACTCTTTGTTGAAGAAGTCAAAAAGGTCGAGCCATCTGAAGAAAAACTTCCAAAACTAGAGCTTAAAGAATTGCCTCCTCATCTTGAATACGCTTTTTTAGAAGGAACCGACAAACTTCCCGTCATTATTTCCAAACACCTACAAGATGAGGAGAAGAAACGTCTCGTTGACATGCTCAAAAAGCACAAAGATGCCATCGCTTGGCGTATTTCCGACATCGAAGGCATAGACCCTCGTTTTTGCACCCACAAGATTTTGCTTGAAAACGATGCTAAGCCGTCCATCCAACAACAAAGACGAGTTAACCCAAAAATTCATGATGTAATCAAGAATGAAGTAATCAAATTACTCAACGCTGGAATGATTTACCTAATTTCTGATAGCTCATGGGTTAGCCCGGTCCATTGTGTGCCAAAGAAGGGTGGTATGACTGTCGTTACGAATGATGATGATGATGAGCTTATTCCCACACGTCTCGTAACCGGTTGGAGAGTGTGCATCGACTATCGGAAGCTCAATGAAGCAACTCGAAAAGACCATTTTCCTCTTCCTTTCATGGATCAAATGATTGAACGACTTGCAGGAAATGAGTTTTATTGTTTTCTTGATGGTTTTTCTGGCTATTTTCAAATTCCCATTGATCCTCCCGATCAAGAGAAAACCACTTTTACTTGTCCCTACGGAACTTTTGCCTATAGACGTATGCCCTTTGGCTTATGCAATGCCCCAGGCACGTTCCAGAGATGTATGACCGCCATTTTTCAAAACATGATCGGGAAGACAATGGAGGTTTTTATGGATGATTTTTCTGTGTATGGTGATTCATTTTCGTCTTGTCTCTCCCATTTAGAACAAATGCTCCAAAGGTGTGAAGACACTAACCTAGTTCTGAATTGGGAGAAGTGTCACTTTATGGTTAAAGAGGGTATAGTCCTCGGCCATAAAATCTCAAAAGCCGGGATTGAGGTGGACCGAGCCAAAGTCGATGTTATCGCAAAATTACCTCATCCCACGACCGTCAAGGGAATTCGAAGTTTCCTCGGTCATGCTGGCTTTTATAGACGTTTCATACAAGACTTTTCCAAAATAGCCCGACCATTGACTCACCTTTTAGAAAAGGAAGCCCCGTTCATCTTCACCAATGAGTGCATTGAAGCATTTAATACCCTTAAAAAGAAGTTGACGGAGGCTCCTATTTTAGTTGCCCCCGATTGGGATTTGCCCTTTGAATTAATGTGTGATGCTAGTGATTATGCAATTGGGGCAGTCCTGGGGCAACGAAAGGACAAATATTTTCGGCCTATACACTATGCAAGCAAAACCATGAATAGTGCTCAGTTTCATTACACCACAACTGAAAAAGAGATGTTGGCAGTCATTTATGCTTTTGAAAAATTTCGACCATATCTTCTTTTAAAGAAATGCATAGTGTATACGGACCATTCAGCCTTAAAATACTTAATGACCAAGCCTGATGCCAAACCAAGACTTATGCGCTGGGTTCTCCTTTTACAAGAGTTTAAAGTTGAAATTAGAGATAAAAAAGGCTCGGAGAACCTAGCTGCTGACCATTTGTCCCGTCTTGAAAATCCTCACCAAGGCGAGCTCGAGAAAAAGGATATTGATGACTCATTTCCTCTCGAAGCCCTTGGGAGCGTGTCACTTGGTGATTCTAGTACCCCATGGTTTGCCGATTTTGCAAACTACCATGCGGGGAATTTTATAAGGAAAGGAATGTCGACCCAGGCCAAAAAGAAATTTTTCAAAGATGTGAAACATTATTTTTGGGAAGACCCTTATTTGTTCAAAATTTGTGCGGACCAAATCATTCGGAGATGTGTCCATGGTAAAGAGGCCGAAGCTATTTTGATGGCATGCCACAATGGACCCACAGGGGGACATCATGGTGCCAATTTTACTGCTAAAAAAGTTTTTGACTCCGGTTTCTTCTGGCCTTCGATCTACCGCGATGCACAGGACCTGGTGAAGTCTTGTGACGCGTGCCAACGACAAGGAAAAATTTCACAGCGGGATGAGATGCCTCAAAACTCCATCCAAGTTTGTGAAATCTTTGACGTTTGGGGAATCGATTTCATGGGACCATTTCCATCTTCAAACAAAAACAAATACATCCTCGTGGCAGTCGATTATCTTTCTAAATGGGTTGAAGCAAAAGCTTTTCCAACTAACGACGCCCGAGTGGTTGTAAAATTTTTGAAAAGTTTGTTTGCCAGATTCGGTACACCTCGAGCTATTATCAGTGACCGTGGAACTCATTTTTGTAATGACCGATTTTCAAAAGTTATGTCAAAATATGGTGTTACCCATCGACTAAGTACCGCTTATCATCCTCAAACTAGTGGTCAAGTCGAGGTGTCGAATCGTGGTTTAAAAAGAATTTTGGAAAGAACAGTGGGTGAGAATCGTTCTTCTTGGTCGGACAAGTTAGATGATGCACTCTGGGCCTTCCGCACAGCTTATAAAACACCAATTGGTTGTACCCCTTACAAGCTCGTGTACGGAAAGGCATGTCATCTTCCGATTGAGCTAGAGCATCGCGCCTACTGGGCTTTAAAACATGTGAATTATGATTTAAAAACCGCGGGTGATCACCGAAAAATCCAGTTGAATGAGTTGAATGAACTCCGAGATCAAGCTTATGAAAATTCTTTGATTTATAAGGAGAAAACAAAACGGATTCATGATTCAAAAATCAAAAATCGTGTTTTTAATGTCGGTGATCAAGTTTTGCTTTTTAACTCAAGGTTAAAAATATTTTCTGGAAAGCTAAAGTCCCGTTGGTCTGGACCGTTTACCGTTGCCCAAGTTTTTCCTTATGGTACTATTGAACTTTCTCAACCAAATGGGCAAAATTTTAAGGTAAACAGTCATCGTTTGAAACACTACTTTGGAGGGGATCTACCTTTGGTGATCCCGGATCTCCAAACTTTCCCCAAGGACAACTAAATTCGGGGATAGAGTCAAGCTAAGTGACTCGATGATCAAAAACAAAGCACTTCGTGGGAGGCACCCCATGCTTATCCAACTATGTTTTCTAGTGTCTAATAAGTAACGCGAGGAGGGCGACCTCTTCCAATCTTGTGTTTGCTTGGTTGTTTATGTTTGTGCAGGATTTCCCCAATTCATGATGACTCTCGTGCTCGTGGATCGTCTCATCTCCACTCGAGTCCCATGTCTTGCTTCTATCTTGGAAATCCTATATCCAAATCTTATCAACTAATGGTATTTTTGGCATACTTAATAAACGGCCTTAGAATTATTGTTAGGATTACCCTTACCTTGAAAACATTGAGGACAATGTTTACCTTTAGTCTGGGGGGGGTGAATCTTCGATTTGATTGACCTAGCACTTTCATCTTTGTCGTTTACTTACGCAACCCCGTTTTCTTCAAAAATCCAAAAAATTGAAAAATTTTTGAAAAATTTTCAAAGCAAAAAGCACAAAAAAAATGAGAAAAATATAAATAATACAAAAATAGAATAAAAGTTTTGACACCGCGCTTGACTTTCCTACTAGGTAAGAGTGGGAATAAAAATTTTGACTTGATCCGGGCGTGTTGAGCCCTAGCTTGTTCCCTTAACCAAAGATGATCATAAAAGCTTTTGCTAGTTTTGTACACAAGGAGCTACTCTTTTGTCGGCTCCCCGTACTTTACTTTATATATGCATGGCTTAAAAATTATCGGCTAAGTATCCGCGGATCTCATTATTTGAGATTTTCAAAATGCGGAGAATGAGATATGATAGTGTTTATTTAGAAGTTAGTTACCATACGTGGAGTAGTGGTTCTCTTTAAAGCTCATAGAAGGTACTTGTGGCCTTTCGTTCCCATCAGCTTGTTTCACCCCATATCTTGTGTGCTAATTAAAGATGTTAGATTTAGCCGATGAGTAGTTCTTTATCTTCTTAAGAGAATCTTTGCGTGGGAAATTGGGTACACATCATGGATACACGCTTGTTGAAGTTGTATTGAATATCGTTGTATAAGCGTAGTACGCATGTGGTTTCGGAGCTACCCAAAAGCCCGTTGTTATGTATGAGCTAAGGTGCTTTAAAACTTCGGATTGAGATCGGACCTTGGATCCTAGATTCCAACCCTAGCAGTTGGCGGTAGGTCTTGGATTGAAACCGTGAAGGTTCGGAGTTGAGATGTTACTAAGGCAAGAAAAAGAAAAAAAAGAAAAAAATATATATATACATATATATGTATATATATATTTCGGCCAACATAAAAATATAAAAATATTGGGGTTTTGAAAAACATAAAATTTTGGCTCAAGTGGTGAATTGGTGGAAATTTTTGGTGTAAGATTTCAATTTATTATATATTGTATTATGTTTAACTNTTGTTATCCATATCCTATCACACAAACTCATATGGATTACCACTTATTTTCAATTTTTTATTTCCTCCTTTTCATAATCTTCTTTTTCCCTCATGCAAAGTTATATCTTCTCTTCTTCGTTTATTAAGTTAAACAACCAAAAACATTTTACATTTCTTCTTCATTCATTTCTTTTTCTTATTAATCTTTATTTCTCTTTATTCTTTCTTTTATTCTCTTCTCGTTTATGTTTTCTTTTTCGTTCATTTCTAACCTTCTTCTTACCACCACGTTTCTTCTTATTAATTTTAAATAAGTCTATTAGCGTAAACAAAACCAACAACATATCTTCTAACCCATTCACATCACATTAACTCACGCTCGGGACAAGATCAATTTCAACCCTCGTTGGGACAACGATTCCTCGCTGTAAAGCTCGGATCATCTGCATCGATCAATCTAGTCCCAAGATTGTCACTTATCAAAAGACTAGTAATTTGGTTATTAGATTGTATAACAATACGATTTAAAGATATGTTTATTTAGGCTGAGAAACATGGAAGTAAACACATATATGATAAGCAAGCAATCATGAACAAGATATATAAGCAAGAGATGACTGGTGATCACTCCTACATATAACTATCCAACATATTAAGAATCTCTTTCGACCTATAATTCTCAATATATCAAATGCATTAAGATAGGTTCATAACAGAAGTATAGATAAGCCAATTTTCTAATCAAGTTCGTTAGACATGAGATCATGCATTAAGCAAGACTATAGTTGGGTTGATAGATATTTTGTTGGCCAATTTCTACAAGACAAACACCAAGTTGCGATAGACAAACAACTTGAAATAATATCAAAGCAATAGACCCTTTCAACCTACTTATATCACAGAGATACATCAAACACTCAACAATGATCCAAACATCATCTCATCAATTAAACTTACGAATAGTGTCAATAGCAAGCAAACAAGTAAATGTAAACAACCATATATCTACATCACCCAAATAAACATAAGACGACTACTCCGTTATCTCAGTAACAAAATACATATCATTCGACATAGATTTCATAAACTTCATAATGCAAATTATATTAAACTTGGAATTGTACCAAAATGATTACAATGAATGATCAACTAGTTTCCACCGAGGAAACTCTACTCGACTCCTCTCCTAGACTCTGTCACAGTACTTGGATCACGACTACACCCTTGATATGGTGAACTTGGTATGAGTTCACCAATACCAACTTAGTCACCTTTGACAATTCTAGTGATACTTCTCTTTCTTGCTACTCTTTTTTCTGGCTTCTTTCTCCACTTTATATAGGTCCACTTGACCTAATTTAACTCTAGTATATGGTTAATGAAGGCAAATGATCGGCCTCTCAATGAATGAAAGTATTAACTCTTCCTTTGTAACTGACAAGATAAGCGTGCCATACTTCATAGAAAGTACACCGTACTTCATAGAAAGTACGCCGTACTTCGTGTAGAATCAAACTCATTTACCCGCCAAGCAAGTACGCCGCACACAGTCCTAAGACCGGCGTACTTGGGTCTTTTGTAATGTATTTTCATTCCAAGTCCTTCCTTTTATTATTGTTGTTACTTTATCGTCCCCTTAAGCAATAATCCTAGTTTCTTCTCTCGATCAATCCTGCAACCAGATTAGTACCAAATCTACACAAATAACATAATATTCTTTATAATATAATAGGTAAATAATATATAATCGAGGAAATAAATATGTATAATTAAAGCGTTATCAGCAATCTATGCAACAACCACAGTTATTTGAAAATGATCATTTTCTTGAATGAAAAAACGAATTTGAAAATAATGAGGCTAAAATAATTATTTATAAAGCCTTACCGAGAATTGAATATGAAAAAGTATTCTTTTGTCAAACGGCTAATGATATTTGGAAAAGTCTTTTAAACTTTCATCAACAAAAATATAAGCCAAAGATGAGGAATTTGATCTTGCACATGAATTAGTCGTCCTAGAAAAATTGATAGATAGAAATTTATTTAAAATAAATACGGATGCTACGAGTTCAAATGTTTTCAATGAAGGTATTAATGATAAAGAATACATGTGCCATGCCTGAAGAAAACTCATTAATGAATCATGGAGTGACACGGACGAAGAAGAAGATCATTATATGGTATGTAAAGAATGTCAAATTGATAAAACTACAAATAAGGTACAATCTAATACAGAACACTTTTGTTATGATCAATTTATTTAGAATTCTCAAAATAAGAAAATGAGTTTAAATTTTTTTGAAACATGGACCTAAAAACTATCTTCAAAAATGAATCCTCAAATTCTTTTGAAAATAACTTTGAAAAAGAAATAGTTTTAGAAGATAAAATGTCTAGACTTGAAAATAGTATTGTAATTGATCTAGAATACAAAACGTGTCAAGACTATAAACATGAAATTAAAAGACTAAATGAAAGAGCAAAAATGTTAGCATTAAAGAAAAGTGGCGGTCATTCTAGTCATAGGAACTTTGTATGTCATGTAAGTAGAAATAGATATCGAGCTATGGACTTCGTAAATCTAATATGTTAGAAGTTAACTTATGTAAGCCTTTTATATTTCATATAAACCAAGTCCAAGCCCAAGCCCATGGAAAGCCTTTTAGGGAATGATGTAACTTACTATTTAAACACATCAAAGGCTCATTTGAGGTGTGCGCTTGAGTGTGTATTGTGTGTGTTTTGATATAATAAAGTTCCATATTTCATCTCTCTTTCTCTCCATCTTAACACAATATACATAGTATCAAGTCACCATCTTTACTTCATCTTTGTGCTATAGTGTGTGATAACGTTACTTGATCTAAGGTCCTACAAGTGGTATCAATAGCCAAACAATGATTTAGGAGTGATTTGAGTTTGTTTGTCATGGGGTTTATTATTATTATTATTATTATTATTATTATTATTATTATTATTATTATTATTATTATTATTATTATTATTATTATTATTATTATTATTATTAATTTTTGTGGTTTTAACACTTTTTTGATTACAAACTAGTGTTATAAACATTTTCTAACAAGAAAGTTTCAATCTTTTTGAAAAAACCTTAGCTTTAAAAATCGTACTTTCATTCTTGCAAAGTTTGCAACTTTCTTCAAGTTTGATATTTTTAAGACTAGAAGTACAAAAATCTTGGATTCAAAATTAATTCTTGGAGTGCTTTTATCATTCTCAAAAATCTGCCAAAGTTTCAAAATGTTTAAACCCTAAACTTTCGAAATACTTCTCCAAAACCCTAAACTTTCGAAATACTGTTCCAGAGGCCTTCTTCGGAATTCGTGGATTACTCGGTGTTTCCCTTGCTTATATAAGTGAGAAAACACTTCGACACTTGGTATACTTTCGAATTTGTACAAATTCGAAAGTTTGGTCTTGTTTTTCGAAAACTGAAAACTTTCGAAATAAACACTTTCGAAATTTCAAAATTTTTGAAAAGTTGAAAAAATTCGAAAAAGTTGGAAAGTTTCGAAAAGTTCAAAAGTTTCGAAATTATTCAAAGTTTCGAAATACTTAGAGTTTCGAAATAAAAAATTTTGAAATAAGTTTTGGGAGAAAGTTTCGAAATATTATCATAAAGTTTCGAAAAGAGGGATTTTTGTTGACTTTTGCTGCCTAGAGTTGCCTTTTGATGACAAAACTTCAAACGGCTATAGCTTTTGAACCGTAACTCCGTTTTTAGCGAAATACCTGTCAAAACGACCGTGAGATCAAGAGAATGACACGTTGAAGCATTTTATTCATTCAACGCAAGTTTCGAAGCCTGAAAAAGCTCCGGGGAAGAAGATATTGAGGTTTTAAGTTTTTAGACCAAGATTTCTCTACAACAAAGGAACTTAATATCTACCAAACTCTACTCCTACTTCGATGAACCAATCCAAGATCAACTTTATCAAACATAACTTCATCAATGGCAAATCAGCAATATATTCATGCAGCCGGTGTGGAAAACCGACCTCCCATGCTGTCAAATGGTGGTTACTCACAATGGGCTAGTCGTATGATGCGCTATCTTAAGACCAAACCAAATGGAAAGCTTCTTATCAATTCCATTTTGAAAGGACCCTTTAAACCACGACAAATATTAGACCCTGGTGATCCTAATGGAACCCCCAGTACAACCATTCTACAGAGATCAGACTGAGGCTGACTACACTGAGGAAGACAGATAACAAATTGCAGCTAATGATCAGGCATTTCATCACGTCGTTCTTGGTTTACCAGAAACAATTTATGCAATCATTGACAGTGAAGGAGGTGCTCATGCAGTATGGGAAAGAGTCAATAGGTTAATGTATGAGACAGACATCGGGAAACAGGAAATGGAAACACAATTGCTCAAGGAACTATGCAAGTTTATTTCAATTCCTGGTGAATCCATAGAGTCGTACTATCTTCGGTTCTGTAAGATAACGAATGACTTATCCAGACACAACCTCTCACAGACGAACATTGCTAACAACACCAATTTTCTTAATGAGTTACACCCTGAATGGGGAAGATACGTCACTATCGTTTATTAGACAAAGAACATGCATGAAGTTACCTAAGATCAGTTGTATGACTTTTTGAAGCAGAATCAAGCTGAGGCAAATGAAGTAAGAGCTGAATTACTAGCTAAAAAGCACGATCCTCTCACACTCATTGCTCAAACACCAACACCTTTAAGAGTGAACATACACCATCAACGATCATTATCTTCCACTCACAACTACATGCAACAACAATACATTCCACAACATCAAACTGTTGTAATCCCACAATAACAATTCTACCCACAACAACAACAAGTTATTCCACAACAACAATATCCACAATGATGAATCTACTGCTGCTTTGACACAAGCATTTGCTCTTCAGACAGGCATTCCAAGGACGCTATTCACCACCAACAAACAACAACCAAAGTATTTCATCGAACACTCGCAACTGGCAGATCACTCACCCGAGTTTCAGTATAGGTAACGGAGGCAAAATGGTTGGAGTTATTAGGAATCAGCAAGTATATGCTACTGGATTTCACATGGGTAATCAAATATGCAGAATCAGTTGGGTCAGTATGCAGGGAATCAGATGGGTCAGTTTGTTGGAAATCAGAGGGGTCAGAATGTTAGAAATCAGGCAGTCGGTAATCAGGTTGGAAATGTTGCAGCTCTAGTTGTTGGGAATTATGGAAATGTGAATGTGAATCAGGGAAACCCGTTAAAGTGTTTCAACTATCAGGTGTAGGTCATATGGCAAGGAACTGTCCCACTAAGCCGAAGAAGAAAGATCCAGAGTACTTGCAGAAAGCATTGATGTTGGCTCAGAAGGAGAAAGCAGGGTTTCAGTTGAATGTAGAAGAAAATGACTATATGGCTCTTATGGATGACATGGAAGATAGAGAGGATATCGACGCGAACTGCATCTTTATGGTAAATCTTTAGGAGGCTAAGTACGACACAAATTCTGATACACCTCCTATTCATGACATGTTGGGAATTATATCTATTAGATTTGATGATACAAAACAAGAAGAATGAAACATGAAGGGCTTAAAGTGACAAGAAGGAATTCTACAAAAGATGGGGAAGGACTTGCTTGCAAAAGAAGTTTTATTTATTAGTCCTTCGTAGTATTTTGTAAACCCTAATATCTCTCTATATAAAGAGATCAAGGTTGTAGGATTTTATGAATATGTCTTCCACAATGTAGACATCTAGTAAAGGTGTGTATGTGTGTAACCTAGGCGTAGGAGATAAACGCCTAGGGTTTAGTGTTTTAGTTTAGATAATGTGTTCTACTTGATCAAGGTAGAACATGTTAATTAGTTTGTAATCGTTAGAGAAGATAATGATAATGAAAAACCTTGTTCATGATAACGTTAATTCATTGTTTAAATATTCCGCTTTCGTTATTATGTGTTCCTAGATATATATAATATTAGACATCGTCTAAGAGCTACAACGATCTTATCAATTGGTATCAGAGCCTGGGGCTCTCGATATCTAGGATTCGACAAGGTTTTTAATCGAAGGAAGCAGTTTTGAAGAAGATTCTGTAGTGGGACAAGTTTTGTCATTGAAGGCCATTAATTATGGATATTGTTGAATATTAATGTCGATATATTAATTGGTTGAAGTTTTATTCACAATATACCTCGTACTGCCAAGCATTCAAGGTGTGTTATTCTCGTATTATGGATTGAACAAGGAATGGTGGTTATTTATGGTATCATTAAAGACTGCATTCATTATTCTTATACCATCAATTGAATCTCGTATTGATGAAAAGTAGCAATATTCTTCATTTATTGGTGTTCTTATACTTGGTGCTGCGCATTAATTGATAGTTGGTTGAAGATAAATTGTTTAATATACATGGGTCGGTATGGAACAGATTCAAAGGGATTTGATTGGTTATATCCTATTATTTATAATGGGTCGATGCTAAAGCGTTCAGTTTAAGCAGCTTGAATATTGTGGATCTGATTTAACTCATAATAAGGGTTATGAGTAAGTGGAGCAGCAAAGGAAGTAAAAAGAATGAGTTTATTGGTTTTGAATTTGGTACATTACTACTTCTATGTCCAAAGTGCTGCTTCTAATTCAAAGCACTGCTCCATTATTTTTAAAAGTACTGTTGCTATATGCAAAGTACTGTTATGTTTAGATGATTTATGGAGACACATGTAAGAGTTTTATGGTTCAATATATATGCATGATTTACGAGAAGTAAGGGGAAGTACCGAAGTTTGATTGGTTTTGGATTACACACAGAATGGTTATTTGGTTCACACACACATGAATAAGTTTTTGTTCTTAAAGGTTTCAAAAGGCTCGTTATTTGGATTATTGGATTAATTGATTACGAAGAAGATTGTTTATCACTTATTTGAAGGTGAAGTGGAGTTTCTTGGATGCGTGTTCTTATCATATCTCAAAGTGGATGTTACACTTTGGAGATAACTTGTTTGTGCGTTAAAGAAGTGACAAAGACTTGATAAATCTAGCCAAAGAGTGTGATTTTTCTTATGATGCTCTATGCACACATTGGCTATCACTTAAAGGAGTTACATTGTAGTGCTCAGTGTCTCATATTACTTGAGGATTTTGTCAAGAGGTTGCGGTCTACTTATACTATTGTTGTTCTGGTATGAGTTTGGAGTCACGTGGTTAGTACAAGACATAAGACACAAGTTTGGGTTTTTCTACTTCTTCATCAAGTTTGTTATATTTGGTTTTCTTTATCAGTGATCATTACAAGGAGCTTACAGAATTGAAGATTCAAGAGATGGTAAACATATTGGTTTCAGGGGAAGCTTATTGATTAAATGTTTAACCATCTACATGCACCACTCAAGGGGAAGTATTTGAGTTTTACTACTGTTGATCATTATTACTACTGCTAGTTGGAGTTTTCTATTGTTTTGGATTCATTTTCATAAGCATTTTGGTGTTCTTCATGGAGGGCAATTTGAAACATTGGAAGGGTTGAATTGGAAGTGTGGTATTGGTTCATGGTGGTCAAGATCATTATTTGCATATGTTCCCTATTTGTTGAGAACAAAAAGGGGAAGAGATGTTAGAGTGGCATGGCATGGTTTAAAAGGAAGACAAGATTTGTTTCATTCAGGGAGATGCTTACATCTCAATTTCTCTACTTCGTCTAGGGAAGTTCGTACAACAAGGTATTTGTTTTGTCATCATCAAATAGGGGAAGATTGTTGGGAATTATATCTATTAGATTTGATGATACAAAACAAGAAGAATGAAACATGAAGGGCTTAAAGTGACAAGAAGGAATTCTACAAAAGATGGGGAAGGACTTGCTTGCAAAAGAAGTTTTATTTATTAGTCCTTCGTAGTATTTTGTAAACCCTAATATCTCTCTATATAAAGAGATCAAGGGCGTAGGATTTTATTAATATGTCTTCCACAATGTAGACGTATAATAAAGGTGTGTGTGTGTAACCTAGGCGTAGGAGATAAACGCCTAGGGTTTAGTGTTTTAGTTTAGATAATGTGTTCTACTTGATCAAGGTAGAACATGTTAATTAGTTTATAATAGTTAGAGAAGATAATGATAATGAAAAACCTTGTTCATGATATTATGTGTTCCTAGATACAGATAATATTAGACATCGTCTAAGAGGTACAACGATCTTATCATGACATCAATGTAGTATCTGAGGTACCAATCGACAAAACATGCAACAATAATGATATATTTGATATGTCCCCTCATGAGGAACATCATTTTGAGACTCCAGCACCCACTTATGATACATACATGGACACGCCGAGTTGTAGCAATATTGATTCGGCAACTCCCAATATGAAACATATTGGAGGCTCAGTTTCACAGCATGCTGAGAATGATGAGGAAACACGTGCTTTATTTGAATCATTGTTGAACAATTGTAGTATTGAAATTGAGATAGTAAAAAAGGTCAATCACGAAGTTAAGTCCGCAAATGAGAAATTGACCGCTGAGCTTGAGAGATACAAGGAAAATGAAAAAAGTTTTCAAATTCATACAAAACGAGTCTGAATTTGAAATTGGTTATAAGAAGTTACTTGTAAAAGTTATGGAATTGCAAAACAAATTTGATACTCTTAAAATTAGTTCAACAAAAAACCATTAACTCTTTAAAACATGAAATTTCTGAGTTAACAAACCAGCTTTCAAAACAAAAATCAGCTTATACCAATCTTGAAAAAGAAAGGGATGAGTTGTAAAAGGACTTTGAAAAGAAAGAAGATAAACTTTTGGATGAAATCATAGAGTCAGAACATATGATCGAAAAACTTGAAAACTCGTTGGTTAAAACGGGTCATTCAGCTCAAACAATTCATATGATTACTAATCAAACTGATCCGATTTACCATACAAAAAACAAAATGGCTCTAGGTAACAAAACTCCTTGTAGTCTCAAAAAAGCTCAGAAAGAACAGAATACTTTGTATAATGGAAATGTTTTGTTTACTAAGCATGATCCTCCTATTGTTCGTGATTATGTGGAAATGATAGAACTTGCTTAAGAGAGTCAAACCAAAATGAAACAAAATAACCCAGACCAGAAATCCATTAATTACAACAAACTAAACAAACTTTTTGGAATTACTTTTGTTCCACAAAAACAAGCATATGAGCTTTCCAAAAACTTTTCCAAAAGCCTAGGAATTTCAAAATATGTTTCTAAACCCGCAGTTGTTCCCAATCTCTTTCAAAAATGGAACAGATGTCTTCAAACAACACTTTTAACACAAGTGCTGCTAGAAGATAACATGATGATCTTAAAACAAGAATTGGGCAACTTAAAACGTCCTTAGAATCTAAAATGAAACTAAATGAGATCAATTGGAATTCCACGGTTCATTTACAGCTAAAAAAGATTCTTGAAAGTGAATTCACTCCTCAAATTAATAACATTCATGCTTGTGTTATTCATTTTGAAAATTCATTTTTAACAGAAACACCTGACTTTGTCAAGGACCACAAATCCCTAATAAAGAAGGCAAATGAATCTTTTAAGCAGATACATGTTTTGGAAAATTTAAATGATTCTCTCTTAGAAGCAGTTTTGTCTACTGATATTATGTCTATCATTTTACAAACATATTATGTTGAAGACGATGAANCCTGACTTTGTCAAGGACCACAAATCCCTAATAAAGAAGGCAAATGAATCTTTTAAGCAGATACATGTTTTGGAAAATTTAAATGATTCTCTCTTAGAAGCAGTTTTGTCTACTGATATTATGTCTATCATTTTACAAACATATTATGTTGAAGACGATGAAAGACTCCGAGCTGAGACCTCCACAATTGTTTCGAAATATGAAAATGCTCTTATTAAACTTGAAAAAGAAAACGTGTCATATTTTAAACTACTTGATCGAAAAAGTGAAGAATGCAAGTATGACAAATTGTCGTATGAGCGTGCCTTCAAAAATATGAAAGCGCAAAATGATCTTTTGAGGTCTCAGCTAGAAAGTCAAAAAGGAAAGGGTGTGGATACTAAGTTTGCAAAACCATCAATTTCGGAGAAACAAGATGCTTAAAAAACGGTTGTGAAACCAAAAATGTCAATTTCCCGGTTTGCTCCAAAAGTCGATATGAAAAATGATTTGACAAACAGTCACTCCAACACCCTTGCCCAAGAATAATGGAAAAGAAAAGATTGTTGAAAAAGGAAAAGCGGTTGTCGGACCACCAAAAGTGATAGCACCTGGTCTTTTTAGGATTAGTCCCACTATTGTGTGTGCCTCCACATCTAGGAAAAATGACAAGTGCATAAAGGATACTTCTAAAGAGTCTAGGGATGCTAACAAGGACTAAAACATAAATCCTAATGTGTGTACCTTACCTTCTACAGGATTAGAAAGAACCTCTAGGAGCAGCAGACTAAAGCCTAGGAGCAATACAAGGAACAATAGAGTCTCGCCTGTTTCTAAGAGTAGTAGCATGAATAAAGTTGAAGAAGTAGAATGACACCCTAGGAATTTATCGCTTTGTAATAAGAGACATATTTCATCTGAATGTAATGTCAAACGTACTGTTTCTAATGCATGTAATGACCCTGTTTGTTTAATATGCAAGAAATGTTTAATTAATATTCATGAATGTTTTGCCTGCAAAGAAGAACGTTTCAAAAGGACCTAGTGCTAACTCTAGATATGTTGGTAGGCTAATTCAAAGAATTAGGAACACCACTAATAGTCGAACGCCTAGGAACTATCTTAAGTATTTTGTATGGATACCAACGGGTAGAGAGTTCATACTCAAGGATGGAAAATTCAAAGTTGTTCAAAATAAACAAGTAGCAACCTTCGATGAGTGTGATTCGGATTTTACCCCTAACCCGATGGAACCAAATTCAAAACGGTTTCCAAATACAAACTCTTCTGTTCTTGGCAGGTTATCAAAATATGTCTTTGGATCGTCGACTCGGGTTGCTCCAAGCACATGATCGGGAATCTAAAGCTGCTGATCAATTTCGTCTGGAAATTCATGGGAACTGTACACTTTGGAAATGATCATGTAGCAGCTATTCTGGGTTATAGAGATCTTCAGTTTGGGAATTATTTGATCACTTGAGTTTACTACGTCGAAGGATTGGGACACAACTTGTTTTCAATTGTGCAGTTTTGTGATGCAGATTTAGAGGTTGCATTTAGGAGAAGTACGGTTTTTGTTAGAAATTTGGTTGGCGATGATCTCTTAACTGGAAATCANGTTATAGAGATCTTCAGTTTGGGAATTATTTGATCACTTGAGTTTACTACGTCGAAGGATTGGGACACAACTTGTTTTCAATTGTGCAGTTTTGTGATGCAGATTTAGAGGTTGCATTTAGGAGAAGTACGGTTTTTGTTAGAAATTTGGTTGGCGATGATCTCTTAACTGGAAATCACGGCACCAACCTATATGCTATCGACATCAATCAAATGACCTATTCATCACCAATTTGTCTTATGACTAGAGCAACTGGAACATGGTTGTGGCATAAAAGATTATCCCATGTCAATTTCGACACCATCAACAAACTAGCCAAAGAAAACATCGTCACCAGACTACCTAAGTTCAAATACACCACGGAACACCTATGTCCATCTTTTGAACTTGGAAAAAGCAAACGAGCATCATATAAACCTAAAACCGTACCTAGTTTGGAAGCAAGGTTACATATGTTGCACATGGACTTATGTGGCCCAATGAGAGTTGAAAGCATAAATGGGAAGAGATATATTCTTGTTATCGTCGATGATTATTCAAGATATACTTTGGTAAAGTTTTTGAGATCAAAAGAAGAAGCACCAGGCATCATCATCACCTTTCTAAAGCGCATTCAAGTTCTACTTCAAGCTCCAGTAAGGATTGTAAGAATAGACAATGGCACAGAATTCACAAATCAGGAGTTAAGAACGTATTTTGAAGATGTTGGAATCATACATCAGACATCAGTTGTAAGAACTCCACAGCAGAATGGGGTATTTGAAAGAAGAAATCGAACTCTTTTGGATGCTGCTCGCACAATGCTAATTTATTCTAGTGCACCACTATTCTTATGGGCTGATGCCATACCCACTGCTTGTTTTACTCAAAACCGATCCCTAATCCATCCAAGATTGAATAAAATACCATATGAGCTTGTGAACAATCGGAAACCTGATATCTCTTATCTTCACGTATTTGGCAGTTTGTTTTATCTGACAAACGATAGAGAAGCTCTAGGGAAGTTGAAAGCTAAGGGTGACATTGGAATCTTCATTGGATACTCAGAAAACTCGAGGGCATTCAGGATGTATAATTGAAGAACAAAAATGGTAATGGAGATGATGAATGTGATGTTTGACGAGATTTCACAGATGGCTTTTCAGAGACTCTCTCTAGAACCCGTGCTTAAACCAATGACTTCTAATCAAACCAGATTACGACCCGCACCAAACATGCATACTTCTGGACACATTAGTTCAGGACTCGTACCTCAAGGAGCTCAATCAACAACACCCGATAAACCTTCAGAGTAAGAAATGGAAAACTTCTTCGAGTTAATGTTTGATGAATACTTGGTGGACCTTCGACAAATGCATCTTAACATCATTCCGCTGCACCCGCTCAAAAAATCATCAACCACCACCACCACTGTTGGGTTTTATTAATTTGATGATACAAAACAAGAAGAATGAAACATGAAGGGCTTAAAGTGACAAGATGGGAAACTACAAAAAGATGGAGATTTTAGAAGATTCTAGAAGAATATTTAGTTTCCTAATTATATTAGAATTGTCTTTCTTGTAAAACCCTAATCCTCTAGTATATAAAGAGGACATGGGTTATTAGTTTTAGTATGCACAACTACAAAATATGTAGTCGACTAAAAGGTGTGTGTGTGTAGCCTAGGCGTAGGGAAAAACGCCTTGGGTTAGTGGTTAGTTAGTTAGTATAGCCTCAAGGTCGAGTCCTTGATCCCTGTTACAAGCTGTGTAACATGTTCTACCTGATCAAGTAGAATTGGGGCTGTTAGTGATTGTTTGTTAGTTTTAGAGATGATATAGAAAAACCTTGTTCACAATAACTTTGATGTTTGTTTAATTCCGCTGCGTATATAGTTATTGTTATTGTTATCCCTAGTGCTCTAAACGATCTAAGGAGTTATTCAAAACTCCACAATTGGTATCAGAGCTAGGGGAGCTCGTGATTTAGGGTTTATACAAGTTTTTACTGTCGAAGAAAAAGTAGCTGTGGAATGAGGTTTTTCAGTCGAACAGTTTTTGGTTTTGGGAAAGAAGAATAATAAAGAAGCCAAAAACCCTAAGCGACAAAAACACTATAAGATTCATCAGGTTTGTTATCTTGTGCATGTGCTTTAAATTACTATATCCCTTATTGAATTCACGATAATATAACCTCGTACGATTAATAATAATATTGGTTGAGGATTTATTATCATGGGTCGGTAAATTGCTTTTTTTATTGGTGGAGATTAAGTCATGGATCACTGGTTATTCGCATGTGAAGCGATACATGAATTCGAATTAATCATAAGTGCATCACGTGGGTCTAGTGCTTGAAGATTTTTCATATATATTAACCTCGTACTGTGCTTCATTAATTCTCTTGATGATAATGTTTAACTTGGTCGATTTAATATTCAAGGGTTTTTGTCATGTTTGTTTTTAATTTTGAGACAAGGAGATCGACAGTAAAGATTTAATATTCATGAAGCAGTTTTTTGACAGTTGTGTGGATCGATAAAGTTTTTCTAATACTCACATGAGTTGGAAGTCTTTGATCTATCACTATCGACAGAATTTTAATACTGCTACGTTATCAAGTCAATGATGCTTGTTATTCATGATACTGCTGCTAGTTTTAATTTTGTACTACTGCGTCTTGGACAACACTGCTGCTACTATGATTTTCATTCTGCTGCTAGCTTTTGCAAAGTACTGCTACAAAGTACTGCTATGTCCAAAGTACTGCGTATATTTTTTAATGTGCTGCTACGTGTCTCATTGAAAGTACTGCTCGTTATATCAAAGTATTGCTCTCATAACTTAGTACTGCTGCGTTTACATTAAACTTTATGGACATGTGTTATGAGGAGTAAGGGGCAGTCGAGATGAGTTTGATTGGTTTTTGATTACACACACAGAATGGTTATTTGGTTCACACATACAGGAAGAAGTTTTTGTTCTTAAAGGTTTCCAAAAGGCTCGCTATTTGGTTTATTTGATTAATTGATTACGAAGAAGATTGATTATCATCTATTTGATGTTGTAGTTGAGTTTCACAGGTTTGTGTTCTTAATATATCTCAAAGTGGGTGTTACACTTTGAAGATAACTTGTTTGTTTATACGGTGGTGAAAAAAGCTTGATGAATCTGGCGATGTGTGATTTTTCTTATGATGCTCTATGCACACATTGGCTATCACTTAAAGGAGTTACATTGTAGTGCTCAGTGTCTCACAGAGGATGAGGATTTTGTCAAGAGATTGCGATCTACTTATATTTTTAGTTAGCAATATAATTTTGGAGTCACGTGGTTAGGACAAGACATAAGACACAAGTTTGGGTTATTCTACTTGTTAGGATCATAGTTTTCAACTATTCAGTCAAGTCTCGGTCATTTCAGTCAATGTAATAGGTTGCTAGAATTATCATAATTAGCTAGTGTCCAATGGGCCTTGAAGCCCAAGAATTAGAAGATAGGGAAGGAAGGGAGTGTTGCCCTATCCCTCTCCTATAAATAGGACATCATGTATCTCTTTACAAATGTTGGTTAATTTCATATCTTAAGAAAACTCTTGCTCTTTCATCTTTCATATTGTTATTAATCAACCAAGTCTAATTCTCATCTCATTTCTCTTATAAGATTACTTGTGTTTACTAATATGGTGACCTAACAAGTGGTATCAATCGCTAGAAGAAGGTGTAGTTTATTTTTTTTGTGTTATACGCCCCAAAAACACGTTTTTTATCTCGTTAGATTCAAAAAGTTTGCAACTTTCTTGCTTCTTTTGTGTTTTTATCACATATTTGTTACCAAACTTGTGTTAGAAACCAAAACAAACAACAATGTTTCAAAATTTTTTGGTTTTAGATTCGTATAAAATTTGTACTTTTTATCGAAAATTTTCAAATTTTTGTTAAAAAGTTCAAGTTTGCAACTTTCATTAAGATTTCATCATTTGAATGCTAGTTGTACAAGAATTTTGGATTAAAAACACGTTTTAGGATTGCTTTTTCACAAAAGAAAAAACCGTACTTTTTGGCTAGTTATCGAGAACCCAAAACCCCTTTTTATCGAGAACATTAAATCCTTTTTTATCGAGAACTTTCGATATTACTACTTAAGTGTTTTTGTTGCTTACTCATTGCTTTTCTCTCTTGTATAAGAAAGAAAACACTTCGACATATTGGATAGTTTCGTTATTGTATAATCTCGAAACTTTGGATACTTGTTATCGAGAACCTGAGGTTATCGAGAACTTCATAAGTTATCGAAATCAACTCTTTGTTTTCGAAATCTTGTGAAACTATCGAAATTAATTTCAGCCACATCGAAAACATACTTTATCTTCATAGAACCAAAGATCTCGATAATTGTCTCCAACTTTTCTCGATAATTTCCTTTTATCGAGAATAACGTGAGTTATCGAAATCTTTACTGCTTTATCGAGAACCTTAGCTTATCGAGATTACTTGGACTTTAACAGGTTATCGAAATCTTCCAATTACNNAGCCACATCGAAAACATACTTTATCTTCATAGAACCAAAGATCTCGATAATTGTCTCCAACTTTTCTCGATAATTTCCTTTTATCGAGAATAACGTGAGTTATCGAAATCTTTACTGCTTTATCGAGAACCTTAGCTTATCGAGATTACTTGGACTTTAACAGGTTATCGAAATCTTCCAATTACCAAGCATCGAAATCTCACTTAGTTTTGGGGATTAGCCTTAACATCTATACCTTCTACAAGATCCATCATATACACAAGTTTCTTTCTTTCTAATATCTTCTAACTTTTATTCTTCAAAAAAAAAAAAAAAAAATCAAATTTTTAGGCCAAAATTCAAATTTTTGGCGGGAAAATTTGAGTAAAATTTAATTTTTAGGGGAGACTAAATGTTCAATTTTTACGCGAAATTCAAATTTTGGTATAACAGTGAAAACTTTGGCCGAAAATTCAAATTTTTAGGCCAAAATTCAAATTTTTTCGGTAAAATTTGGCGTCAAAATTTTTAAATCTCAAATTTTTCTAGTGACCTTAGAATTGCATTTAATAGTGAATTTCAAAATTCTGGGAGAGAAAATTTTTCAAATTCTATTTTGGAGGGAAATCAGAAATCACTATATCGACCTTGTGTGTGATCTAACAACCTTTCTTTGGTTACATTTTGTTTGATTATTCCGATTACATCGCAACAATCACGGGGGAGAGAAAATGTATCAATCAAGGTCGCTAATGAATGAACA
>LBNU01023595.1:8855-23241 GCA_014162995.1 Artemisia annua
ATGCAAGTTAGAGGGGTTAGGATACCCTCTAAGGTCTCTAATACACGAACTAGGGTTTAACCCTAAAGTTCTCCACTCCAAAATTCGACTTATGGTTCCAATAGGTTCTATAAAATAAAGAAAAATCGTTCTATATATATAGAAAACGCGGGCTGACGGCGTCAGCCCAATAGGTGACGTCGTCAGCTCGGCGATTAGGGTTTCCAGACGGCCTCAGTTGACGTGGTCATAGTAGCTGGTTCCAGATCTGACGGCCTTGGTTGAAGGCGTCACCAATTTGCACTACGAACTCTCTGGCCCGTCACGAGTATTTTTCCAATTCTGGACTTCACTTGTTCCTGACGGCGTCACCTTGTAGAGTGTGACGGCGTCACCTTCTGTGATCTTTAAGGTCTTTTGAGTTTTTGTTGTTTTCCGCACTTTTTCACTCCGAAAACGCCCGAAAATGCTTCTTTTGTGATTTTCCCTTCAAAAGTACCTAAAATGAGAAAAGAAACGACTTTGGGTGAAATCCAAACCAAAAACATACGAATTAGGACTCAAACCGACCCCTAAAAACGTAACATTTTCGTCTCATCAGTTATAGTAGATGACTATTCACGATACACGTGGACTAGGTTCGTAAGTGACAAAACCGAAGCCTTTGAGAAATTTGAGACATTTAGTAAAATGATACAAAATAAGTTAATTCAAACAAACAATCAAATAAACACGTATGATCAACAAGCAAACAAACAAAGGAATGCAAAACCAAATCCCCGGCAACGGCGCCAAAAACTTGATGTGCGTTTTGCCAACCATGTTTTAAAATTTATAGAAACAAGAATTACCGGTTAACTAGGAACACAAACGGGCAAGTATACCCTAGTCAATTGTAGTATAGTACTGGTAAGTCAAGGTCGTCCCAAGAGACTTGGTTGCACTCAAGTGTTGTTTGTTTGTTTAAGCAAGTAACAAGTTGGTGGTTATGATTGTCACGGATCAAACCACAATAATAACTAATCAAAACAATAAACGAGACAAGTTCTAATTTAACCAAATATGATGTCTTTCATCATAAACCAAACAAACACTAATTGTATCCAAACATCCTTTTATCACAAGTTAACATAATATCCAAACAAGCATTACGAGATTATTATTATTAGAACACATCACATGAAACAACAAGAACCAAACATGAGATATAAAATTCAACATCTAAAAAGTAACAAGAGTTTACCCAAGGTATCCATTACAATAGGTAAATGGTAAAGATTATAGCAACCTTCAAGCCCCAATCAACTACAACTTCTAACCAAACTAGAGAATCGCTCCAATACTTCTTGGTGATACGTCCTCCATGAACGGCAGAGTTTTATGGTCTTTAAGTTGGTGACAATTCGTCCTCAAAGGTGGAGGATAGAAATGCACACTTAGAACCAAGCCAAAGTGGTCTTATTTATAATAGAAATCAAGCCTTAGCCTCCAAGCAAGTTTCTTGGGCACAAAGTGTCATAAAATGGCAGTAAATGGAGTTATTATGGAGACATGATCGGACTTGGGGCTTAAAGACACTTAAATAAGCATTAAAAATGACTTGGGGAGGTCAGAATCATCCAGCCGAATCGGTTGGGCTCCAACCCGATCGGCTGGAAGATGACCAAAAGCACCAACCGAATCGGTTGGGCTCCAACCGATCGGTTGGATGCATTTTGGCAGAAAATGGTAAACTTGAAAGTTGTAGATCTTTCTCTTAGCTTTCCGTGGCCGAAAACGGGAGGTCAAACCGAGTTCGTATGCTCAACTTATGGCCAAAATGGTGAAGGTGTGTCGGGAACAACGAGTCTTCCAATAATTCTTCGTTTGAGCTTCTTTTCTTCATTTCACTTCTCGTTTTCCTTCTTGTACTTTATTCTTGAATCTTTAGAGTGACAACTTTATGACTTTAATCTTCTCGAATATACTCCAAGAGACTTTCATTTGTCGGGATTTCTTCGTACATGCATAAATCTTCGTTTATTGATCGTTTTTACGTCTTTTTCTGCATTTTCCTTACTTTGAGCTTCCATGGACCTAAAACACGAATTATGCTCAATTAAGTACCATAAGTTCATAAAAGTGACCATAAAATCCACAATAACGCGACTAAAAACATGTTAATTTTGAGCGTTCTCAGCTTGTTTCACCCCATATCTTGTGTATAAATAATTAAAGATGTCTCGGTTTTGACGAAATTTAGTTCTTTATCTTCTTAAGAGAATCTTTGCTTGAAAAATTGGGTACACATCAAGGATACACGCCAATTGTATTGAGTTGTGTTGTATTGTATTGAGTTGTATGTATGTGGTTTCGGAGCTACCCTTTAAAGCCCGGTATTCATAACAAAAAGAAAAAATGAAAAAGTATCAAGAAAAGTATTAAAAAAAAGTGAAAAGTGAAAAATCAAAAGAAAGAATAAGGATTTATGTTGAGATTTATGGATTATGTGCTTAAGTGTTAAGACTAAAGTTGATAGCGCGTGAGGTGCATGCGAATGATCCTAGATCGGGCGCATGAGGTGCACGTGAAATATACTCGCCAACTTATGCCTATTTTGATGTATTCCAAAGTCTTTGTATGTATGTATGTATCCAATATCCTTGATGTGGACCTCATTTTTGAAGCAAATTTTCTTAAGAGAAGATCGATAACTACTTAGCGTTGGGATTCTTGATATCTTTATCGGACTAACTCATATTGGAACGAGAAAATATGAAGCAATTCATTTCTCATCTTAATTTAAAATAAATAGATACACTAAGATATGGGAGCTAGGAGTTTTTACACAAGTAACTACGATGAGTAGTTTTGGCATCTAATTTGTAAGTAAACGGTGATCTCGTTTATAAGCTTAGTTTGGGGACTCGCGAAAAATCAAGGACGATGAATTTTATCAGTATGGTCACTTTTCTATGAATCGTGTTTCTACTTTTAGACCCTAAACGTTATTGAAAGATAATGAAAGTCGATGCACCGTCACTCGAATAAAGTGAGAAAAGTTCAAAAATAATAAGTGTAATAAATGAAGGAATAATGAAATAGAATAACGGAGCGTTTAAGGGAATAAATAGTTTCGTATCTCTTTCGAATATTTTGCTACTTTTCAAAGTTAGTAAAAAGAGTTATGAAATTATTTATCTCTAAAGCGTGAATTGATCCCGTTGCGTGAGGACACGACAATATCTTAGTTTGGGGGATTAAATCACATATCTTTTATTTACCATTTTAAGACCAAAAAGACCAAAAACTAACCGTGTATGCCAAAGAATGTGTGTTTTTGTGTTTATGATTGTGCAGGTAAGGATATTGCAAAAACGGACTTAAAACACACCAAAACGATCAAAAACGAGCACGAGACGGAAAAGAGTCAACAAGGTCAAGCCCGGGATTCAAAAGTCAAAGACGAGCTCAAATATGTCAACAATGGTCCTTGAAGATTCAACAATTGTCAAAAGTGGCCCTTGGATCGAGTTTACACAAATGGCAGAAGTAGTCCCTTGAGATTTCAGAGAATCACACAATTGGTCCTTATATATTTTGTCTAATCCTAAGCCAAAAATAACTCTTGTCCATTAAACCCAAAATCCAATCCCAAAGATAAATAACTAAAGCCCACTATCCTTTCCACATCACTCGGCCCATTAACACAACCCGTTCCACCCAACACCCCAACCCGGTCAAACACAGGTCAACAAATTCAATTAATAATAAAAAAAACCCACGCGCCATTTCCTTTTACCCCTTTTCCCCTTTTACCCAGCAGTTATGAACCCTAATTACCTCTTACTCCCAATTACCCTCTTCCACCAAAATTAACCTCGTATTAAGGGCTTAATTGTCAATTCCCACCACCACTGACACCCTGTCAGAGTTTGACAACAAAGGAAGGCCACGTGTAAGCTGTGGATTGGCTGCAACACGTCACTAGAGTAATTTGAGAGCTGTGATTGGTCCAAGTGAGTCAGAGGGAATCTAAGATGAATATTCAAAAGCATATTCGACTTCCAGACCTTTCTTCAAAGAGAATCCAATGCTGCCCAAGCCTCTCCTCCACGATTATAAATAGGACCTCATTTTAGCTTGTGAAGTGTGCAGTTTTCTTGTAAAGTTACTCTGCCAAATTTTATTTTGAATTGTATTTTGTTTACTTTTATCAATGAATGAAGTATTTTAGTTAATAGCTTTCCTTTTAAATTCTGTTTTCTCATAATCTCATAAGCACTTTTAGCTAGTTGTTGTTAATTCATTCTCATAAGCTCATAAAAGCTTATGAGACGTTTATAAAAGCTTTTAGTAACATTTTGTTTATAGTTTTCATCATCTTCTAAAAATAATAAAAAAGATAAGAAAAAAAAATGTTACTTATGCAAATCTCAGCTTACATATAAGCTCTTTACTTTAGATAACAAGCTCATAACGCTTTCTAGCTTGTGTGAGCCTGTTTTGCTTCATTTTCCTCAAATTTCACAAAAAGTCAAACAACAGTCAACTGTTCAGGATCCATGGTGCTAGCTGGTTTGGAGAGATAGTCTAAGAGGTGTAAGGGAAGCCTCTAGCCTGTCTAAAGACAGGCAAGCAAAGTGAACCTCCTCAATTGTGGCTGAGGAGGAAGAACTTTGTGAGTACTTTCTTATTTGTGATTCCACTCAAGCATTAATAGTTTAGATCTGTTCATTTTAGTCTATTAGATCTTATTATAGCTTGTTTGAATGCTTCTAGTTGTTGTTGCTTTAAGTTGAGTTACCTTCTGCTTCTTTTTGATAGATATGAGATTCTGAGATTTAATTGTTAGTTGATGATATTCATGGTTGATTTAGCTTCTATAGCTGTTATTGTAACTAGTTAGACCATTAGTTCATGGATTGTTAGCTGAATAACGCATCTGTTAGTGTAATCTGTAGTTTATGGGAGTGTTTGGATTTGCTTGTTGCTGTGTTGAGTTGTTGTTGTTTGACTGATAAAGCTGCATACTCAGATCACATTAAGATAGAGTTAGTCAATTATAAGATAATATTAGTAGGTTAGTTATCAAATTAGTCAAAGTTAGATTTATATTTAGTTAACTGATGGAATAATATAAATCAATTAATGAAATTGTAGTATTAGTTGTAAATCAGTTTAATATATGTAACCACCAGTAATTTTCGGACTATTATTTTAATAGTGGAATAATTTTTTTTATCAGAAAGTGCGAATATATCATTTTCTGACTATTATTGATATTTGTTGAATCGAGAAATATCTCGAACACAGCATGACACGCGTACCGACACTATTTTAGTAACGGCAACGACGTAATAATTATTAAACAGAGTTAACAAAAAAAAATGTTTCTATAATACATTTATAAAAACGTTCACAGAAACAAAATTTCTCGCATTCGAGCCGAACCAAAAATACCACATTTACACCGTAACTCAACGGAACACGGGGTACACACAACATCTCTCTGTTAATGGATACAAACTTTTGATTAACAAAACTTATCACTTTTTTTTTTTTTTTCGTTTTACTTCCTCACGGTTTATAATAATAATAATAAGAATAATAATAAATAGATAAATAAATAAAAACATTAACTTTCCCATATCTCAAAACAAACTCACACACACGTTTTTTTTCCAGAAAAACCAGATCACGCCTCCTCCTATATCTCTCTCTTCAAAGAAAACCAGATCTCTAAAAACCTAAGATCTATGATATCTCAAAAATCATAAGAAAGCAAGTGTGCAACGATTCTTGTCTCTCGAATATCGTCTCAATGAAACCCCTTCACGCAAAGGGATCGACTGGGCACTATTTACCTTTCTCTCCATCCCAAGCCGAGTCACAAGAGTCTCATATGAAGAAGCAAAGATATTGTAGTTTATCCCTTTTTGGTTATAACCGATTATCGATACTCAAAAGGTAGGGATTAGGGTTTCTGTTTTATTTTCTTTTTATCCCCATTCAAACCATAGAGCACCACATCTCCTCTCCTTGGTGTGGTTGCTTGCTCGGATTCGGATTGGGACTTTTTGAATTCGAAGTTCCTTGTTTTCATTTGGTGTCAATCGACATCACACCACCTTGTAAGGGTTTTCTTAATTTCTTCACATTGGTAATTTCTTGATATTGATTTGTCATTAAAATTATTGTTTTGAAAATTTTCAAGTTGTAATTTCGTTTTGGCTTATGAATATCGATCGACATGCATGTTCTTGGATTGATAAAATTTTGTTGTTGTTGTTGATATGTTGTGGCAAATAACAAATTATAAACTAAAATTGGATTAAGGTATTGGCTTATGGAGTACTTATTAATAATCTTGCTTATCCTATTTGGCTTATTTGGTTGAGATGAAACCTTGTTAAAAACATTAGTTGTGTTTGGGTCTTGATTCGGGACGAAACCCACTGAGGATTCGACCACAGTGGTATGTTTTGTCTAGTTTTGAGAAATTGAAATTTGTATATCCCATCTTTGTTATTTTTGGCACTGCTGTCGAAGAAGCTACTCAAGCAAAAGTAAAGAAAACACAACAACTTAGTAGTTGTCTTATATGTTTCGGTAGTCTATACAGTAATTTATAGAATTATAGCACATGTTGCGCTATATGACAACTTGGTTTTCTATCAATATAATGTAAAGTGAAAAAACTAATCCATTTAACTAGTAGAACTTAATAACCGTAAAAGTAGTTATATTATTTGATTTGATTTATGATTTATTAATAGTTGTCTAAAATAGTTTTCACTTCACATTGATTTTGAAAGCATGCATTCAAAAATATATGGACACTTTTACAACTAAGCGCACATTGATTCCTAGAAATATCTAGATTGGAAAATTGAAATTATTTCTAGTATATGTTTGTCACGAATACTTTTATGTTTATCACATAAATTGAAATATGAAACGGTTTATTATTCAAATATAAAAATGGTGACATCTAGTCACCTCAGAAAAACTAAAACTTATATACGGGTCATGCCTTATCTTTCGTCAAAATATATATTGCTATATATGTAACTAACAATGGGGAAATTTGTTCATAACTTACATTCATCAATTCATTTAAAAACGGAAATATCAAATAAAGTTGTTATCTAACTCATTTTTCTTATAGATACTTTTATAAATATATACCCACTTAGTATCACATATTCTTTTAACAACGATATTTACCTAATCTATCAATGCCTAATATTTATTCGTAATTAATTTTCATACTTCGTCTTTCAGTTTTTGTCGAACCGAATATTTATTCGTCTTTGGTACTTTTATTATTGTCTATCGATATACTTATACACTTCCAAGAGCCAATACTTACAAACACTAAGAAAACTGTTTTCAAACTTAAATGCTGCCACACAAGCAACAACAACACAAGCATTTTAAAACTTTTTAAACTTATTTGAACTTCATCGAGTCTTAAACCTGAAACTGTAAACTAAAGTTGTCATACTAATCTAGGTCGCGTGTCGGTGCCGCACACTATCACTACTTGATACCTTACTCTATTCTGCTTTACTGAGGTGAGTTCATGCCCCCTACTTTTACTTGTTTTATAACTGTTTTGGGGGAGAATACATGCTCGTTTTTAACTAAACTCAATGCTTGTTTATACTTAAACTTGTTACTTGCTCTTACTTGAAACATGACTTATTTACTTATTGCATACTGGATTACCTTATTATGGACACAAGTGTTTAAATCATATACGTGAGTTTATAGCCCCATTTTACTTATACTTGTTTTACAACTATGGGGTGAGAAACATGCAAAACATTTTCTGGACCACCATACTATTTTTATTTTTCCAAAACTATTGCGTAGTTAGCTTAAGCCCCTGAACCCACTGTTATGCCCACTTTCATGAGCCGTTAGTTCCTGCTAGGAAACGCGATTGATATAAATAGATCTATTGGGGGTGACTCCCCTCGTTCGGTTGGCCATACGGGTCAATGCGAGCGTATATCAAATCGGACTACGAGTGTATTGGGTTAAACACTCGCTATGGGCCCCTGATTATTAATTATGTGCTACATTATAGCGCACTGAACTGTCTAGCTTCGGTTGCATGAACTTAGTGCTAGCGTAATAGACATTTACTTCTATGTGACATTATATCCGTTGTAATGATCACATACTTTGCCTATGGTCCAACTCTATGCTTAATACTTATGGTCTACTTTAATGATACTTTTCATGACGCTTTGAGTAAAGCCGTAGTCACTATACTGAACTTGACTTGTATGTGAACAATTATTCACACTCGAAAACCTTGTGTTCCACGTTATTAATTTACTTAAAGGTAAACTTTACTTTCATGACCTTGTGAGCGACACAATGGTCACAAAACTTTCTATTGAACTCACATTACTTTTACTCTGCGTTGTTATTTATACAAACCTATGAACTCACCAACCTCGTGTTGACACTTTTTAGCATGTATTTTCAGGTTTAAAGCGATATCTTACTGTTGAAGGCATTTGGCATGGCATGGCATGGTCATAGACGACTCTGATATAATTGGGACCGCATTCTATATTTTTTGGGCCTTACTTCCGCACTATTTTGAACGATGTAAACCTAATACTTTTGGAAATGAAATTTATTTTAAAATGGATTAGTAATTCGTTTTCTATACTTTGTGTTGTGATACCAATTTAGTAGCACCCCATGACCCGACTGCTTCCGCTATACCAGAATTTTGGGGGTGTTACAATATAGCTTAATTCAGTTAGAAAATACCTTGTAATTACATATTAGATTAAATTTGATTAGTAGAAATTAGATTTGGTCAAACTTTTATGCAATTGCAAAAGTCAGCATATGCTGATTCACACAGTTTTATATGGTTTTTATTGCTGAACTATGGCCAAATTGAATGTCAATTGGTATGCTAGTGATAGGGATTTTGCCATTTTTGTGTAATTTGGCTGGTATACTTCATTTTGCCCCCTTCATATTTCACTTTTACAGCTTATTGACTACTTATTTTAGGCTGCAAAGTAGGGATTAGTTCATGCTTTTGCTGATTAATCATAAGGTATTGCATAAATTCTTGTTGACTTGTAATCTAATCTTTAGTGATTGATTTGAGTTCATTTGTGATTACTTGAGTGCTTTTCATTGTTCTTTAGCTTCTTGCTTTTTCTGGATCATTTGTGCTTATTCTAGTGCTAATTGCAAACTGCTTATTGGTATATCTGTGTGATCTGGTTTTAATTCTGGTCTGATTTGAATTAGTTTAGGCTTAATTGGATTTTGAAAACCTTCTGAGTTAGTTTCATACAGTTTTGTTACAAGTGCTTATTAATAAGCACTTGTAATAAGCTGATTTCAGCTCAATAAGCATTTTTTAAGCAGATTTTTCAAAAGTTTTTGTTCCAGTAGATTTCAAATATCAATTTAGAATTTCTGTAAAATTTTCATAATTTTCTGAGTAGTTTAGCTATTTTTCTCATTTTATTTTAGTTTCTAATCATTTTTTAATACTTTTTAATAAATAAAAATCAAATAAAATTCAGAAAAATCCATTAAAAATATAAAAATATTTTAGAAAATTCTTTTTAGATATTTTAGATTTTCCAGAATTTAATTTGTAATCTTTCACATTTATTTCACATTTTCTTTTATTTTTAATAAATAAAAAATAGTTTTTAATTCATAAAAAATTAATAGAAAATAAAAAAAATATAATTCTTTTTCTAAAAATTATTCTTGATCATTTACAATTTTTAGAAATTTCGTTTGAATTTTTAGGACTCATTCTCATTAGATTTCACTTTTTATTACGCTCTTACGTTTACGTTCTATTCAATTTTGTGAATATTTGAATTGTGTGCTTAGATTACTTGCACTTTGTGCTTAGTTGTGCTTTATATTTCATTTCTATTGTAGTATAATCATAATCTCAAAAGATATTATCATTATTCACGTCACACACACACTTTACACAAACGCCTCAATCGTCGTCAAGCTTTCATCGGGAAACGACCCGAGAAATATTCTCACGAATATTTATTTGGAAAAATACACTTACAAAATTACCACATCAATGAAAAAGGGTGAGAGGATTTGGTGACTGTCAAAAGGGGGCGGATTGTTATAAGTGTGTGATTAGGGTTGTGTTACTATGACTCATATTAGGGTATTACCTTAATGTATTTGTGATATGCATTTTGGGCTACAAAATCAAACCGAGTATTGTGTTTGGATTTCTGTGTTGGACTGGTTAACAAGCTTGGGCCGATTACAATTAATATTGTTTGGGCTTCAGTTATAACAAAACAAATTGGACAGCCATTTTCTATAAACCAAATAGTTGTTTTGTGGGCTTAAACTGTAACCCGAAAATTGGTGTTATGAGGCTATATTTTGATATAGCTATCGGCTAATGGTTCGTTTTGAGCTTCGTAATGACAAAGTGAATGATTTTCACGGGGATACATTTTTTTGACAAGATCGGGAAACCATTATCAAGTTCACATTAAACCATCAAGAAGGCTAGTTTTGGGCATTTAACCGCAAAATGTGACTACAGCTTTTATTCATTATTATTTATTTGAGGTTGAAGTGAAATTTCACGGGGACGTGTACTTAGTATCTCAAGATATCGGGGTTGGTTGGATGAAGATTCTTTGAGATCCTTGTTCGAGCTTTTAACATTTACAATGACGAAGACTTGGCCGCTCTCAGTCTTACATTAGTGCAAGTTTAAGTCACAAGTTCGGGCTATTTTACTTCGTTCTTAAGTTCATAATATTGGATTTTCTCCATCAGTAGTCACTACAAAAAGCCGTCAGAAAGATTATGGGGTCGGTAAAGAGTTAGTTGAGAGGAGTATAAAAGAGTATAGATGTTTATCAGCAGTTTATTCTCATGAGGCTAGTTATGGTACTTCACACCTGTTTGATTAATTGGACATATGGGGTTACGCTGCCTCCGATTTTCATCGTTAACATAGTGTGTATGCTTCTGATTTCAAAGAAGGCATCGTGGGGGAAGATACTGGAGTGTTCTTCGCATTTCTTTGACTTTTCTTGATTTCTTTGCCAAAACACTCATTTTCCACNAGAGTATAGATGTTTATCAGCAGTTTATTCTCATGAGGCTAGTTATGGTACTTCACACCTGTTTGATTAATTGGACATATGGGGTTACGCTGCCTCCGATTTTCATCGTTAACATAGTGTGTATGCTTCTGATTTCAAAGAAGGCATCGTGGGGGAAGATACTGGAGTGTTCTTCGCATTTCTTTGACTTTTCTTGATTTCTTTGCCAAAACACTCATTTTCCACGAGGATCAGCATTCAGGGGGAAGAAATGTGCACATCGAGGATGCATATAGACTCACGTGATCGAGCTAACAATTTCATTACTACCGGAATGACCTCCGCAGAGATGATCAGTGGTTCAGTTTTGTGATTTTGGTGTAATCGTTTCGACTCTCGCGGATTGTGAAGTGCGAAGTAGCCTACATATGTGAGAATATCCTGCTGATTTCTTGCATGTTACCCCCGAACAGAGCTTCCGCGTTGAGTATAACCGTGATAAAGTAACTACTCAGATTTGCTTGGTATGCTTTACTGTGTCATCTACAAATTCCGCTGCTTACTCAAAACGACATGTTGACTACATCAAAGTTTCGAATCTGCTGAAGACGAATGTCAGTTTGGGGGGAAGCTGATTCAGAAACTTCGCCAAAAAGAAGTGTACGAAGAAGTCGCTAAAGACATGCAACATGAATTGGGGGGAAGTTAATCCAGTTCATGCATATTACATCATTTGCCTACAAGTGAAGAAAAAAGTTCTCAAGTCGAGGTACAAGATGAAGACAAAGAGCGTCAACTGTAAGTCACCCTCAGCACTTGAAGAGCTGATGAAGACCTTTCTTTATTTATATTTGTACTTGTAGGAAATGTTGTAAGTAATCCCTTATGTCGCCCCATTGGGGGAAGATTTTTAGGAATCATCCTAACACGTAAATGGAACGAAATTTACGGGATTACATTAGCTATCTTGTAAGGCACAAACACATGGAATAGAAGCATCATTATTGTAAAGTTGTGTGTTTGTTAGCCTATTAATACCCCCTCCATACTTCCATGGAGGGGTGAGACTTGTGTGTGAAAACTTTACCTTTCATCTTTATCAATAAAACACATATCTTTCCCTTCTCTCTCTAATTTCTCTCACTAACCATGGATATCTTATTCTTCCATATTACCCGACCTCTCGAATCACAAATCAATACAAAACTACGATCCTAACAAATTTATTTTTACTTAGGTCTACTCATTAGAATCCTTTCTAGTGAGATATTTATTTTTATTTTTCTAGGTTTTCTTTAGTCTATCTTTTTCTTCGTGTTTTTGTTTGTGACCATTACCATCCGAAATCATGGAAGGTGGTANCTTCTCTCTCTAATTTCTCTCACTAACCATGGATATCTTATTCTTCCATATTACCCGACCTCTCGAATCACAAATCAATACAAAACTACGATCCTAACAAATTTATTTTTACTTAGGTCTACTCATTAGAATCCTTTCTAGTGAGATATTTATTTTTATTTTTCTAGGTTTTCTTTAGTCTATCTTTTTCTTCGTGTTTTTGTTTGTGACCATTACCATCCGAAATCATGGAAGGTGGTAATATCCTTGATCCCAACAACCTACCACAACAAAACATACCACAACCAAACCCACCTCCTAGAGCCCGTACTTTAGGAGAATACTCCCGTCCTAGCCACCAAGGCTATCGAAACACCATTGAGCTAACCCAAGGAGCCAATGTGCCTCCCTTGCGATCCGACACCATCCGGTTGGTGCAAAGCGGATGTGCATTCCATGGACTTCGTTCTGAAGATCCAAATCAATACCTCAAGGATTTCCTTAAGATCGTAGATTCCATAGACCTTGATGTTGACACTCGAGAGACTTCCCGATTACGTCTCTTCCAATTCTCTCAGCGAGACCAACTAGTCAATGACTAGAACGTCTACCAGCAGGATCCATTACCACTTGGGATAATCTTAGCACTCGCTTCCTTGCTCAATTATTCCCACCAGGAAGAACCATATATATATATTACTATTATATACTGTATAATATATAATAATATACTACCAATATATATATATATATATACGATATAATATAATATAACATATATATATATATATATATATATGCTTGTCTTGTCCACTAAATATTTTTTCTCAAGAATTCCATATCTAGATTTCTTTAACTCTCCACAAACGAGGGGGTAGTAAACCGGCCTCAAGGGAGAGCTCCCAAGTAATCAGGGATAAACCTTTTTTGATGCTAGATAAAAAAGGGGAGAATTGATATAAACTCATAATTAATACTTGTATACTACTACCTAATTTTCGCTTAAGTGAGTTTATGATTTTGTAATCATCAAAAAGGGGAAATGGTTGGACATAAACTAATCGCATAAAAACGTTATTTTATTTTTTAATGATTCTAACGTTTTGACGATCACAAAAGTAAAATCATTTTAAATGTAAGATTACTATCGTAAAACACAGTATTCAAGCTAGTTTATATCATTATACGCCTCCAACTTAATCACTTAAAGTATGAAGACAACAAAGTGCTTAATACAATCTCATGATCAAAGGGGATTACTATTAATTACTACAAAGTTGTGATTTTAATATATACCAACTATTATATATCTTTGAAAAAACATTTTGGTAATAAACAAAATGTTTTATAATCATATCTAAATTGATAAATGAATTCGAAATTCTTAACCAAAATCAGTTCAGTTTTTCACCAAATAAACTTTCCTCACTAAAGACATAAAAAATCTGGCCGATACAGTAGGCCGGCCCTTAATTATAAGGGCGTCCCCTTAATTTTTAAGGGGACCGACGCCATGAATTAAGGGGACCGGCACTCTCCTGTGTCAGATTTTGTCAAGCAATTTTCCCCTATAAATACCACCTTAAATCTTTATATTTTTCCTCACCTTTGCACGAAATTTCAGATCTAAAAGCTCTCTAAACATCTTCCAAAACCCTTTGATTCATTAGTACTAATCCTTGTTCAGTGATTCCAATTCCCTCACATTCACATCCTATTCAAAGTGCAACAAAGAAGAATACTTCCTTTCAACAAACAAAGCTTCAAGAAGTATTGTATGTAGTTGTGTATATTGTGTACATTATTTGTAAATGTTGTGTTGTGCTTGTAATAAAGTAGCTTTAGGAGAAGTAGAAGTTGTGCTAGGAGTAGAATTGTGTACGTAGTGAAGTTGTGAAGAAAGTAGTGACGAAGTCCGTGGCTGTTGCTCATCGTTTTTGTAGAAGTTGTGGTGGTGTTGTGAGATTCGGTTTCTAGCGAGA
>LBNU01023598.1:12284-23593 GCA_014162995.1 Artemisia annua
GGCAAAGTAAGTAGGAAAATGAAATCTCCTTTAAGGTATGATTTTAATTTATCATTTCCCTACAATATAGCAAATTCACACCCTTACGGTGTCTATTGCTATTTTCATCCACACTTGATTTCAAGTGAGGGGATGAACACCCTTTTGCTCGGTAAATAAAGGTGGAGTCAAGCTCGTGACTCGAACAAAAACAAGCACTTCGTGGGAGGCACCCCATGCTTATTTATTATTATTATTATTATTATTTTTTTATTTTGGCTTTTGATTTTAGTAGTATAGTTGGTTTGGTATGCTTTGTTCTAATCATTTTGCAGGTAAAAGAGAAAGGTAGACGGTGGAGAAACTGAAATTGGAGTTTTCACTCCAAGAACTGTCCCCAGAACACAACTACGGCGTAGCCTATTCCTTCAACTATGTCGTAGCATCCTCCAGGTGACAGTCTGTGTGAATTTGTCACCTACGGCGTAGTCAAGAATTCTAGCTACGCCGTAGCTTTCTCCTGTACCAAGTAAATTTTAAATTTTTTATAACAAACACACTTTAACTTGTATTAGTTGTTAAATAAACTTTGTGGGTATGTTCCCTGTAAACCCTCACGAGACTTCACTCGTCCACTTGGGACACCAAGTGGTTTAAAAGGCTTGTTGCATATGGTAAATGCAACCGTGATTCCTACGAAAGTGAGTTAGATTTTATTTTGTTTCATTTTTATTTTTATACATTTCGTGCTATTTTTGCTTTTATCCGGATTTATGCTTTGTTGGTATTTGTTTTCTTGCTAGCTCACAGGTTTGTGGAATATAATGAGGTGCATAGCTACAAGAAAACACTTTCTATCCAATCTAGTTAAGTATCGAGATGGTGGTTTAGAAGATTTGTTGATGGAGATGGATCTTGCTCAAGGAGGCACGTTTGAAGCATGATATGGAAAATGCCGTCTATTGATCATACCGAGCAAATCCAGGGGAGTTCTTCTGTTCCTTTTCTAACCCTTCCTATTTTTCATTTATATGCTTAGTATGACCCAAGTGGGGGGAAGGATTAGAAATAAACACCACTTGATTATACTTGCCTTTGTTTTTCTAGTTTTTAGTGAAAAATATTTCATTTATAAAATTTTGACATGTTTTTCATTAGTTAACTAGATTAATCTAAACTGAGCACACCTACCCGTTATTTACATTGTGTGAGGATAAGCCTTTCCGTTTTCCCCTTCATACATAATACCATAAATGTGAGTGTGCTGGTGGCTGTAGTAGACTTTAGAACTTGGCTTTGTATATCTTTTTGAGACTATTATAATGAGTATTACATTGAGGCAACTCGGTGTAATCGGTGCAGCTAGGAATTAAGGCAAATTTTAGGATAATCCCAAATAGTCCATCAAATTATGTTATGTGTATATTGACTTTTCACATCGATTAGTCAATCCCCCTGTTAAACCCTTTTGTTGCACTCACCTTTAGGGCAAGATACCCCTAGATACACCCTTCAGAGCCTTTCCTTTCATTTTGTTCACCCAATATATGTTTCGTTACACCTATCGCCTAGCTTACCTTGTAGTTTCTTATAGTCCACGGTCCGGGCGTTGTTGGTCAAATTTTGGTTTCACTGGTGATAGTCGCGGTTTTGAATAAAGGGTTTTAAAGAAGATCGGGTTTAGATGATAGTTCATCTCAGGTGGGGGGATGATTTATATGTTTGTATTGTTTTTCCATTTATGTAGACCTTGTCTTGCATCAAAAAATAAATAAATAAATAAATGAAAATAGAAAAAGAAAAATTAGAATAAAAAGAAATAAAGAGCATGCAAGCAAGAGTTTGTTTATTAGTTTATTAGCTGATTGTTATATAAATCAGCTTATGTGTTGTATTGTGGTAAGTATTCCCACCATGCGCAGCTTATACTTTATAGACCCGTGTCATTTCTATCTATCCTTTCTATTTTAATATATATTTGTACAATGGGGGCATTGTACATATCAAGTGGGGGGATGGGAGATAGAAATGGTTGATATTACTGTTTTTGGTCAATATATGTGCAAAATTTACCCAAATTTAAAATTTTTTAGAGCACATAAATTTTTTTCCATTGATGATGAAGGCCGAGTTAATGCATCCCATTTGCTAACATTACATGTTATATGCATTAACTCGTGTATTGATGATATTGAAGACCCCTTGACTCTTGACCCTCGATTTTTGCTATGGGATTGAATGCGACTAGTGACGGGGCGATTGTGGACTTTAGGAATCTATTTGTTTCGTGTCTTTTTATTTTACACCTATTTAAATGTTTTCCCATGTCTTTATCCTACCCTTGTTATTTATTACCTTTAGCTTATTTGAGTTAGGGAATTGAGCAGTCACAGGTGTTCGTTCATGGATTTGGGCGAGCATTTGTGGCTTTGTCGCCTTTTCCGGAATAATGGTATTGGTAAAAAGTGATTTAACCCCGTAAGCCTTATAGTTGTGTCAACCCATTTGCCTTTTGGAATAGCTGCATCTATATACTCTAGTGGTGGAGATTAGTATCTTTGCCAAGCCTATGATAGAATACTCGCCATGACTGAGCAGTTGAGTGATCTGTTAGGTCACCATATTGTAAACACAAGTATAGGTTTTGGTAGAAACAAGATGAGAATAGAGTTTGGTTGATTAAATCAATATGAAAGATGAAAGTGCAAGAGTTTCTTTAAGATAATGAAATAACCAACAATTGTTATGTTTACATGAGCTTAGTATTTATAGGCAAGGTCTAGGGCAACACTCCCTTCCCTTCCTATCTTGCAAAACGTGGGCTTTAGAGGCCCATTGGACACTTACATAACTTAATACATAAACATAAGTAAGATAAATAAACTAGCAACCTATTACATAATGTAGAAATGACCGAGACTCGAGAGATTACGTAAAACGTGATCCTAACAATCTCCCCCTAAGGGTCGGTCATGAGGACTAATAGGATTGCTCGACGTCTTTTTCTTTGATTGTTGACTTTCACGGCTTTAGACGTCTTCAAAAAAATTTGTTAGCAAAATGATTCATCGTTCTTTGTTCTTTGTCTATGATGATGTGATAGTGATCAAGTGATGTCGTAGTCTGACATTCGTCACTTTCTTAGTCTCCAGTGGATCTGCGCCTTTCCAACATGTTCATACATCTTTGACATTGATGCTTACATACTTTAGTAGCTCTTATTTCTTTGTTGAAGATTCTTTGTGTTGACGTAGAATCCTTTTTTTTTTTAATGTTGCTTAGCAATAGATCATTTTTTTTTTACTTTGTAGATTCTTTCATTCGACATAGAATCTTTCTTTGACTGATATAATGCATCGATCTTTGATGAGAGCTTTCATAGTCGTTGAGATGTAGGTATGAGCATGTGGACTTTGGTGTTCAAGATGGTAGTTGTACCTGCATTGAAACAGTTAGCAAAAATATGTCCGGTACTTACAGGTTTGGAATTAGAATTTGTCGACATCATAGTGTGAAGACTCCTTCTAATCCTTACCAAGGCCGTTCCTAATCGGATACCCCCTAGAGGGCTTACACAGACATACATAAGTACACCCACGATTAGGTGAGTCGCTGGAGATCACCCCACGACTGTATACCGTTTGGAACCATCGTAAACACTAAGCGTAATCCACAAGGAATCACCGAAGTGACCTGCTGTCAGGGCTGTTTGATGTTGACCCTGGCAGGATTTCCATTCAATCATTCGAGAAATACATAAGTAAATCCCTCATAAACGTTCAAGGCAGATTGCTAAGATCTGCGTAGGACTCGATAGTTTACACTTAGTGTCCAATGATGTAAGACACTAGTGTAGAAGTATTATGTGTTCCTAGGAGATCTTTGATGTATCTCGTGGCTCTAGACTCGATTTGTGCACAATTTGGTCATCGGAGGTGTGGAGCAGAGTACCTCCTTTTCAATATCGACACACTCGTAGTGAATGGTCAATAGATTATGCAGGGTTCTCCATGAGAATGAAACAAGTATCTTTTGAGAGACACTTGAGTGGCTAAGAAGGTTTAGGTGCATTGCGTCACTGGGTCCATGACGTCTTTATCTTCAATACCGGTGTTTTCTTAGCAACATCCAGTAGCATATGAATTGAACCCGGTGTCTGCCCTAAGGTTGAACATATGGAGGGCTATTTCTTGTCACCCTTTTCTTTACTTTTCTTTTAAATTCTTCAACCCCTTCTTTCTCCTTTCTTTCCTTTCTCTTTTTATCATATCATACCTAAGGACTTCTATTTTCTAACTATTGGTGATGTCCTTGGGTAGATCCCTCCGGTTCTGGCGGATCATAGGACAATTTTTCCTATCCTTAGTCACCATATAACTTCATGACTATCCTATTGATGCCTTTGAACCAAATATTTGAAAATCTCTCAAAGTGTTTATATTTATAAAACTTTTTTTAAACACTTTGAGGGTTTTGATTTCTTATGAAAGACTCCCCCTCAACATATGCTCATGAATATTTTAAAAAATTTGCATATGCGGTAAGAGTTGGCACTTTTTTGAATTGATCCACTCTTAATAGACATGTACCCGAGGGACACGTTTACGTTGCTTAGTTAAAGGGATCCATTATCAGTTTTTAGGTGATAACTAGCCCTAATAACTAACTTGAAGTTGTTAACATTCCTAAAAGGAAGTTAGACCCGTCAAAGTAAACGTCTAAGAAGAGTTTCTTGAAACGGTGCTTTCTACTTGGATAAGTCCTTTTGAATACTAACATTTGTTGTTTCGTCAATTCGTGGGTCAATTCTGAGTCGAGCTCGCACAAGATGAAACTTTTGACATCATATTTTAATCACTTTACATTTTCTCCCCCTCAAAAATAGCATATCAAATGTTGTTTTTGTAAACTTTTTGATTAAAGTATGCCTTTTTGAGTCTTATGGGGAGAAATCAATCAAGACTTGAAGATTTAGAACGATGTTTTTAATCAAGTACTCCCCCTCAACAAGTGACTACTCATTGAGGTGAAATACTTGTCTTTTGAGCAGAATTGTAAAAAATCATGAAAAGTTTGTTAATTCTATTCAAAAGTAAGAAGCTTTCGCTCCTTATGTGAGGATTGTAGCACTGATGCGTACCACAGGGTCCTTTAATTACAAAGTGCGGGTTGTACACTGTTATGTGTGCACAAGCCGTAGTAATCACAAATCAATCAAAATATATTGAAAATATTGAAATGTTAATACCAGAAGCTAAGTGTTACCAGCAGGCATGGCTTCAAAGTCTGTAAATCGAGGATCAGGTCGTCTGAATGTCAAGACCGGGAATGATGGTCGAACACCGATGTAGCTTTCAAGTCTCCTGATCTGCTCGCGACGATACAATCTTTCTTCCACCGTATGAACAAAGTTGCGAATCATCCTTCGTGCATTCGCATTCCACCTCGTAGTTTCACCTTTGCGTAACCTCTTCTTGTCATCAAGCAATCTTTCAACTAACCCATCACGAACTTGTTTTAGCGTGTCATCACAGAATTTGTGGATCTCATCGAACCTCATGTAGCAGAGCTGTTTCTTCTTGTTGAGGTAGGTGATTCAAAATGATGGTTGCTGTATAAGTGTGTACTGTGACGACTCTTGAATTTCAGGAAACGTGAGTTGTGGTTTGGTGAGGTTGATGTTGTTCTGATAACTTTCAACACCCAGCTGAAGGTCTTCCACTCTTTTTTGAACTATCAATCGTCTGACGTAGAGAAGTAGAGACGCGATGAAGTTGTATTGTATTTCCTTAGGGAAGTTTAGCATTTTTCCTTGAACCTTTTCCAAATACATATCCTCGATGTCATTCAGGTTGAGATCTGGGAAGTCTGCTTCACAAAACTTGTACTGCTTCTCATCCAGTCTCTTGACGATTATTTCGTGCATGAAAGTGTAGTTGAATCTTCGATCCTCCAAGATTTCCATGATAGCAACGATACGAAGCGGATGCTTTACATTCTCACTTGTTGTTAGATGTAGTCTATGGGTGTAACCGAGTTTACGTTTCTCTGGCCAGTGTTGAATACCAAGAAGAGCTTCCTTGTTGTATGTCACAACTGATTTGCTAAATATTGGTGTTGTCTCTTCAGTGTCAGGTAATTCGTATCTAGCAGCTGGAACGGAAATCGTCAGTGATGATGCATATCGTTCTTTGGAGGTCTCATGAGCATGTTGAAGATATCGGAGATCGTTGTTGAAGAATTAGCGGTAAGGGATCTTAGGTTTTTCTGGAAAACCTAGAAGAGGCAATAGTTTTGTCCAGTCAGTGAAGTAAGGTGTCTTGTATTTCTTTTGGGTGTCGATGTTGGATTTAGGGTTCAGCCAGTCGAACGTGCCGGATAAGGCGCAGGGAATATTCTCCATGTGATACTCGAGTTCAACTTTGTTTCCCGATCTTTTCTTAAGAAAGTCAAATGCTTCACGATTGATCCTTTTGAGTTTAGCCTTAGTCAACTTATCAACTTGAAGTCCCGTCATTATACTTTGAGTATACTGCAAAGTATTTCCAGGCAGTGGTTCATCGGCTTCAAGTGGAGGATGTGACTTGATCATTTCAGTCAACCAATCAGGTTTCGGAGCTTCTTCGACATCTAGCCAGGAGAATGGTGTAGACTTCTTCTTCTTCTTCTTCTTCCTCTTCTTCTTCTTCTTCTTCTTTTTAGACTTTATAGACTTTCTTTTCTCTTTGGTCTTCGATGTTGGTGATGTTCCAGCTTGAAATTCAGGAATGTTTGATTCGTGAATGGATGATGCGGGTTCTTCCTGAGTGTCAACTGGTTGAAGCATGAAAGGTTCTTCTGATTGTGTTGGACCGGATCCTGAGGCTGGTGCATGTTGTTTTGTTGGTGGAGCCTTGGAAGACTTATGTGGCTTTCGTGAAGATGACGGTTCTTTTGATGTCCTTGATTTCTTGCGTTTGGGATCGGCATCAGGATCATCATCTTTCCTTTGTCGTTTGTGTTTACCTGCTGCTTCCTTGCATGATTCTTTAGAGGCAATGGCTTTCAACGCCTCAAACATCGTTGATTCTTCAGGAGTCTTTTCCTCTTTATCTCTGAGTTTTGCAGCTAACAAGGCTTGTAGTTGCTCAGTTGTAAGATCAGTTGGTGCAGGTGGAGCCCTGTTGGTTCGGAGATAGAAAGGTGTTGACTGAAGCATTTGTTCCATGCTGTGTTTAATCCTGGTGTTCAACTCTGTGTGAATTGGTTGAAGAAGTTCTGACACTGCTGGAGTGGTGATGGCAACAAGGTTGTCGTTGAGATATTCTTCAGTGTACGACTTTATCATTCCACTCATGTCAGCTTGCAGGAGCTTGTTAACTAGAGCTGTTGACTCTTTGAGATCCTTGACTTGATTAGTCAATGTTGTGACCTATTTTGTTAACTTCTGAACTTGGCCTTTTAGATCTCCATCCTGCGATTGTGTCTTTCTTCTTTTTCCTTGCCATAGCAACAGCTTGCTTGATCTTATGTGATGCGGTGGCAGTAGATGAGCTTCCCCTTTTCTTGATTGATTTTCCTTTTGATGTTATCTTTGGTGGTGGTGGTGATGAGTGGTGTGATGATGATGTTGAAGATGACTCATGTTCAGGTTCAGATGGAGGAGGAGAAGGATCCCTTGGAGGAGTACCTTTAGGAATTGGATGATCCTTTGAAGATGAATGTGGAGGTGTGTTGATAAGTTGGTCAGTGTCAAAGAATTCTTCGTCTTGTTGTTCATCACTAAACAATCTTTCAGTCTCCTCACTTGCTTTCTTCTTCAGTTCTTCTTCTCTTTGTACCTGATCAAGGAACTCAGGTGTGATGAACTCAGAAGGCTCATTCTCCTTTTGCAAGTTTGCAACATCTTCCTCGGTAGCTTCCGTCATAATGACATTCCCTTCTGGATCTCGTTGTTCAGTTTCAGTTTGAGTCAATGTTGTGGAAGGAGGAATCAATGTGCTGCTTGAGCCACCCTCTTGAGCCTGTATATCGAGCGGTTGTTGATGAGGCTGGGGATGATGGAGATTGAGGAGTGCAGCTTCTCTCAGTTCTTTTAGATGCTGCTTCTCTTCTGCTCTGGGATCGACAATAATGCTTTTCAGTTTACGTTTGTCGACCAGTGGTTCATCAACCGGTTCATCTTCTTCTTTTTCATCATGAGTACCACCACTAGGTTCATTGATGGTGATCCATGTACTTTTCCTTTGTTCATTGTGAAGAGTTTCCTTACTTATCTGCTTTGCCAATTCAAGTCCGGGAAACTCCTCTTCATCATCTCCTGCTTTTGTTCTTCTTTCAAAATCTTCCTCATAATCTGACTCAGTTCCAAACTCGGATTCAGACTCTGAAGATGAAGACAATGGTTCATCTTGAACGATTTGTTTTGGTGTGATCTTCTTACGAGGTTTAGTAGCAGGCTTTGGTGGAGACTTTGTTTGTTGTGAGGTTGTGGTACTGCTTGTGGTTCCAGTCTTGCCACCTCTCCTGCTACGAGTCTGAATTTTGACGATTGGTTCGTCTTCATCACCAGTGTATCCTAAATTTCCAGCTTGAAAGGCTTTGTCATAGATTTTGTAATTCTGTGTTTTACGAATCTCGTCATCTAGGAAGTAGTCTGGAATTCTCATTTCCTTGGTCCTTGTTGTGAACTTGATGGTTTTGACAAAAGAGATCTTGTAATCTTTGTTGTATATATATTTAGGTTCTGTAGGATCATGCATTCTCTTGAGGTAGTCAGGTGATTTGTCGCAGAAGTATTCAATCAGCATCTTTGTGAACCTAACGAACGGGATTACATTCCTTTCACGATCGGTTTGGATGTGATGGATCATGTCGCTCATTATCGAACTAGCAAAGTTGATTGGTTGCATGCTCATCATCCCCCAAAATACTTGCAGATGCTCTTGTCGTGGATGTTCGTGACCACTTTTCCTGCCTGAAATGGATTTGACAATCAACATGTAGAAGGTTCTCCATGGTTGTGGTAGATATTTGACGTTGAATCTAGACAGTCTGATAAGTGGTAGTTCATCTTGAACATCATATCCTAGATCAATGAGATAATCTAGAATTTCAAGTTCGGTTAACATAGGACAGAATTCTTCTGGTGTAGGAAGCATGAGAACAGTTCGAAGAACATCCTGGTCCACGGTGTATTCTTGACGATCTAGTTTGATGGTGAAGGATTCATCGTCCAAGTTTGCTTGAGCTGTGTGCCAGAACTGATGAATATAGAAGATAGGAACTGATGTTGACTTTGTAAGCATGGACTTGCAGGGATGAGCCAGTAGAATGTCTTTAACAATCTTGCACGAATCTTCAGGAATCCGAAATTTGTTGAAGTCAATTCGTGGATTGTTTTGGCCAATGGTGATGTTGTAGTTAGCTGGGACAACCTCTCCGAGTGCAAGTAACGGAAGAGTTTGTTCGGGGACATTTTCGGTGTGTTCAGCCATTGTATTCTGTAAATGTATCATCATGAAATCAAACATCCAAATTTGTTAGTCATTAGTTCACGTTCAAGTTTGACATTCATAGACATACAAGTTACATGTTGCAGTTAACACGTGAGATGCGGTTGTATTAGCAGTTTAACACGTATATTAACCAAGATATAGTGTTCACACATTCATAACACATAGCATTATAATTCATGTCTTAGAAATACAAATATATCAAGAACACACATCCACAAGTTAATAATACATGGTTACAATACAACCAATACACAAATTCATGAGTATTCATCCGTTGGACAAGTTTTCGAAAAGATTACAACAAATGAGAATTCTAAAAAATTGTGTGATCTCGAAAACATGGTCGCCTGTGTTCTCGATAAATTTCATTAAGTGTGTTCTCGATAACTTTTGAACACCAAGTTCTCGATAATTTTCAACAATGAAAGTTCTCGATAACTTTCAATAATGAAGGTTCTCGATAATTTTTTATGACGAAAGTTCTCGATAACATTAGCATCAAATGTTTTCGAAAAACTCCAATGAGTGATCTCGATACTACATGTTTGCATGTTCTCGATAATTCAGGGATCTCGAAAATTTTATCAAGAGATCTCGATAATTTATTAAGATTTCTCGATAACATAGTTAAGGAGAGATCTCGACAATTTATCGAGTGATCTCGATAAGATTCTCAAGGATCTTGATAACTCAGTTTTCGTAAAATTCTTATACAAGAATTATCGAGATCTTAGTTGACATACGTTTTCTTGTAAATTTTGGACTCCTTGTTAGAATACCTGATGAGATGAACATAGAAAAACAGTTAAACACAAGTATCACTCACAGGCAAAAGATCTCGAAAACCTAGCGAGACCCTAAATTATCTAGATCATAGAATACGTGCAAACATGTTGAAAATCCAATGGAACACATCAATTAACACATAAACAATCACATTCTAATCACTTAATTGAACTCAAGTACACATACATAAAAATACCCAATTCGAACAAAAAGCCTAATTATCTAGATCATGCGTACAAGAAGATTTGAAGCAATTAACAAGCATAGACATGATTAACAAACTCAAGCAAACATATCCAATCACTAAAATCAAACAAAACAACACAGAATCAGAAATACCCAAATCGTATATAAACCCTAGATTTCGAAAACAACTCAAACATATTATATGTTATGATTAGTTGTTTCTAACATGATTAGAATACTTCTAACAGTAAAAGCCCAATGAAACATTAAACAAAAACACATGATTTGAGCATATACGAAATTTACGAAACCCTAGATCTCGAAAACCAAATTGTGTAAAATCTAGCTATTAAAAACGTAATTCCTTGAAAACCAAGTTTTAAATTAGGCAAAAGATTATGAAAACACTTACGGTTTGAAGATTTAAAGCTCGGATTATGGGTTTTGATTTGAGCCGTTTGATGTGATAAGAGAGTGTGTGTTTGTTTGTTTTTGAAATAATAAGAAAAAAACGGGGGGGGGGGTGTTTGTTTAAGGTTATTGATGCGCGTGGATTGCAACACGCACTACGTTTTACCTCTCGAGGGATCTCGAGAAGCTTGCAATCCCCACCAGGCAGTGTACCTGACCGATGTAGTATAGTGTAGTGGCAAGTACCGGGGGATTGATCGTTCTATCACAGGGAATAGTGTTCGTTAGGCTAAAGGCTACTCTAATCTAGGTCTAAGGGTGGAGGAAGATTCTTTTTGTATTTTTATATTTTATGAAAGCAGTAAAATCTCTGGTTTTGGAGGATAGGGCGGAATTAGTTGCTAGTCAACTAACCCAAGTTATCTACTTCTAAGCTACTTATATTTTTGT